>JAPPVO010000019.1:191444300-191657342 GCA_030407325.1 Camellia japonica
GTCGGTTTCGAGTCAAGCATAAATAAAACAAAGAAAATTAGGATTTTACTTAAAGAGCCAGATCATGATTTTTAAGGGGTTTTTTTTTTTTTTTTTTCTTCTTCTTTTTCTTTAGTAATAACCGACAACCACATTCGTGCTGTTTATGAAAGGGTTTACATATGAATGAATTTCCAACAAACCTAAAGTACCACCACACCTTATAATGCAATTACATTCCCTTGGCCAATTACTGTTTTGTTTTTATGTATTTCAAGCTTTAAATTATAATGAGGATATTAAATTTGACAAAATATTGGCACCTTATAGAATGTCCAATTAATATAAGTGACCTTATGCATAAGTTTAGGTATGTGTAGACTGCTGTAATTGCATTATATATATATATTTATATATAACATCACACAAACTCATCTAATACCAAATAAGCAGTGTTTGTTGAGGAACTAGATGTTGCTTTGTATTGACTCAGAGTAACAAAGGTCCAACAAACAAGTTACATGTTTGCTTCATAATGCCATTAGATTCCTCCATTTGCTTCCACCCTCTGTGATGCATGATAGAGTTCTATCTAAAAATCTGTTTGTTTCCAGGGAAACATGCATAGGGACCAAGGTTTCGAATAATTAGTATATCAGAGGACTCGGAACAGATGGGACATGGGTCCCTGCATTATTTGTTGTTTTTCTTGAGAAAAAAGCATACCAAAAAAAAAATCAGTAAAAGCACAGATTTGCTTCCAATTATATAATGCTTAATAACACATGAATTAGCATTAACGTATATAGAATAATATAATCAATCATTTGTCGGAGTCAATGAGCTGGGAATATTTGATATTGTTGGAGGATGAAGTTTCTTGTCAGATGGCATCACGAATGTTTAGTACGTGGCCGTGTGCAATCTATATATATATATATATATGCTCGTAACCAATCTGATTTAGTAGTGTGGGTTAAAGCTTCATTATCGATTTCATATAATCAGGTAGGTGGTTGGGTTGCATCTTCATCAAGGGTTGGCTTTCTAAAATGATTTGTGGTTATATAAATAAGATCTTATAATTAACACAAGTTACCAATGCAATTTAATCATGCAAAATTCTGTCTGAAAACAAAAGCTTGTCTTTGTAGGGAAATTGGAAACTTACGTTTTGTGCCCAACTCTAGCCCTCTGTTGAATTTTCTTTCTTTCTTCTGAATGTTGCTTTGATGAAGCATATTGTTGGGCTGAGGCCATATATCCAAGTGTTGAAATGATTCAAAACTATCCTAACATGTCTAAGTGACACAGGTGTGCGCATATATATATATATACATATATAAATTTTGGCACGCATACTACATGTGTGAAGAATGCGATCCGACTTCATTTATGGTGCAAGGACACACACAAAAAAAAAAAAAAAGAAATTAAAATTTGAAATAAAAAAATGCATAGGGGTAATTTAAATATGAGAAAGCACATAACATAGTTTCAAAATATATATATTCTGAGTACTTTATATAATAGAATATATGTGTGTGTGTGTGTATATTAGTACTGTGTGAGTAGATTTCTGATCACACTGCCAAATTAGCGTTCAACTGGAAAGCACTAGCTAAATAGATGACGCCTGAATGACCTGTCACAGAAAAGAAGAGATTCCGGCGGTGGTTCGTCCACCCAAGGACACTCCGACGATCAAGTCAGTTATCTCTCAAAGATAGCCAAAGTGTTTAACTCACTATTCAGAATACAAAAAGCATACCTTAGACCCACGAGGGTGCCTTACTTTTATTACTTTTATAATCAACACTGACCTGATCCTGTACAAGCCTAGCTTCAATGGACTCGGCTCAATGCCTATCCAGGACTCTCAAATAGATAAAGATAAACTCCCTAAGAGTTTTTATCCTTATCCAGGCTGAAGTCCTCCCCATTCTAGGACTCTTGTCCCTTCCGCTCATCTCGGATTCGGTATCTCCGCATAACTCGGCTAATCGAGTTACCTCAGCGTCAAGTTAGGGACCGTAGCACCTCGACTGGCATTTCAATGCCACCTTGGCCATGTGTTGCTATCCAAAAATATGCCCCACAACTGCCCCCTAGGTTCTATTACCTCGGCATCCTGAGGTGATGGAACCTATATCATTTCTTCCATCTAGCACGTCGGCTAAGCTCGCTTTATCTTTCACTGCCGAGGTTGACACACATCAGCTTCCATATAATAAATACTTAACGCCTTTAAAACCACCAACCAAATCTGTTCAAGTTTTTTGAATCGAGATCATTCACGTAGCCGAGCTATTTGCCTCATTAAATCAAGAACTCCAAGAGTTTTATCACGCGTGTGAGTTGCACGTACAATATTTCAACCGTTTCTGCCACGCGTCTTTCCCCTACTGAGCCGTTCCCGACATGCGCCATCAAGTCGGCATCACTCGCGTGCGCCGTCTGACAGGCACGTCGTCCTAGGCACATTGATGGTATTTTGCCGCCATTCTCCGCGTTTCGATCAAAAATCCCTTCTCTCTCTCCGTCTCTTCACTTTTGCATCCTCATTCTCAAGCTTCCAACTCTTTCTCTCTCTAACTTCTCTCTCCCAAATCCGCCATTATTCCAAACTTTCCAGCTCTGCAACCACTTTTATTCTTCCCCTCTGGTGAAGCTTTCGCTGTCTTCTTCCGATTGTAACCGTGACCTGACTCTAGCGTACTCAACACCAGCTTCATTCCTCTGGTAAGCCACTGTTCCTCTTACTTTAAATTTCTTATTTTTGCTTCAAAGAACTCTACTGTTGTTCTTGCTGCCTTTGCGTACTTGCTCATGTCCTTGATCATTTAATTTTGTGCCTTGATTTCTTCCACGTATTGAGCATGTTCGTTTTATGACTGTTTTCGCCCAATCTATTCTTGAACATACACACACTACTCACGTATTCGTTGATTTCTGCCTGTAATATCCTTGTTCTGTAGTATGCTAATTGGTCCTCAACATGAATATGATTATGTGTTTGATATGATTTTGTGTGCCATTATGTAAAAATATGTGGTTTTGAATTTCTATCTGTTCACCGTAGGAATATCTGTTTGATTGTCTGCTTTGGAAATTAAATTGAAGGCCCTATCGGCCACCGAAACCGAAATTGGTCGCGCCATTGTGATTGCGTAATTTTTAGAGCCTACGGTGAAGTTTAATTGAAAATTTGATTCGGATCAAAATAATTAGATTCAGAACGATTAATTAAGTGCTCAATTATTTGATATTAAAATAATGTGATCTAGTGGGGCTATAAGAGGTCTACTATGTGTTCAATTCCTCTCTTTTATCCATTATGGCTAATTTTAACTCTAAGAATAAAGAGAGGGTCAGCTAAAGAGAGAGGAAGAAGGAGAGTTGGGTGTTTAGCTCAAGTTTGTGAAGATTGGAAGGCCAACTCTAGATTTGACCATAATTTGGGAAGATTGGAGCCTTTAAGTAAGTGAATTCATGAACTTTAATTTGTAATTTTGTGAGTTCAAGTTGATTAATGGTCAAGAACATGAATTTAATTGAGTATGATGAAATTGGGTTGATTTTGTTGAATTGAAGGTCAATGAATGCATGCATGTAGGAAATTGCTATGAATTTCCATGCTTGGGCATAAAGTATGTAATCCATGTTGATTTTGTTGATTGAGGTCCATGTATTTGATCATCTCTTTGCCAATTAAGTTGGGAACAATGAGTATATCTCACATGCATGTACAAATTATAAGAACACGAGTTTGAATGCATGAATTTGTTATGTTGGAAGTGAATTTGGTGTAGATTGGGACATGCATGTGATTAATTTGTGAAATTGAGCTCCATTGTGTTGTAATTTGGTGTTGGTACCATGTTAGTATATGATTATGTGAAGTTTGAGCCAAAAGCATGCATCTAGAACCATTGAATGTCGAATTGGAGCTCAAGAACATGTTCTGGAAAACCCAGAAAATTTGATGTCCGCTCGAGCAGGGGAAACCGCCGCTCGAGCGTGAATTTCGTGCTCCCAGTATTTTTGCAGACTTGGATGTCCGCTCGAGTAGGGAGCTATGTAGACAAACCTTCAGCTCGAGAGCTAGACTTCACGCTCGAGCGTAATTTTGATGCATCCAGCACTTTTACAAACCTCATGGGTCCGCTCGAGCGGAGAATTCCACGCTCGAGCGGGGACCCTGTTTTCTGAAATTTTGTAAAGGCATTCTGAGTTTCGTTTTCCGTCCTCTTTCACTTCTAGGTACTCTTAGGCATGCATTGAGCATTGTAATCGAGTTAAAGAGATAAGAATGAAGCCTAAAGAAGAAAATGTGAATTTAGAACGGATTGAATTGTTTGTGACCCTTTTGTGTTCATGGAATGTGTAGGGTCGAGCTCTAGGGCAAACCAACCAACCGATCACTATGAGTGTAGACACCCCATTTTGACCGTCCTCAAGGCTTGGACGTCACCGCTTGAACACTCGGTGATCCTCTTTGTTTGTGTACGTCTTGAGTTCCCGAAGGTCTTGGCTACGCGCCTTGCCTCAGGATCTCTCGACTCGGCTGTTCTGTGTTTGATTTTGGCACCAAACACTTTTGTTTTTGCCTTGAAGGGCAGGGAATGGCTTGTTGGCCATCCCTACATCCCACCGACCTTCCCCTAACATCACCGGCTGTTTATGGGTGCCACCGGCCATGGTTTCTTAAAACCAATGGCCGATCGGCACTATATTTGGCCGGCCGGCACTTTATTTTGCCGGTGACCTCTTTTGCTGGCCGGTGTGACTCCTTTGCACCCTTGAGGCATGGTGCATGCCAGCTGTGCTAGCTAGAATGCACCATCACTCCTCCCCGTGCAGTTTTTGGCTGGTGTGACCCTTTGAACCCCATTTCCTTCTAGAAGCTTGAACCTTTTGGCCAAGCTTCTTGGGGAAGCTTGGCCAGCTGTCTTAGCTTCTCCCAGAAGCCAAGAACCTTTAGAACCCTTTGCCCTTTTTATCTAGCTTCTTGGAGAAGCCTAGAACCTTTGGCTTTGCCTATATAAACACCCCTCCTCTCCCATTGTGAAGGGTTAGAGCTTTTAAACCAAAAAAACCAGAGCTTCTATATATATATATATATATATATATCTGTGTTATACCTTCTCTCTCTATATCTCCCTCTCTCTCATCTCTCTCATCCTTTGTGTGTGTTTCTAGGCCCAGAAAGTGCATTTTGACCTTACTTTTGCACTAATGCACACACCATTACACCTTACTTCTTACTTGAGTTTGAGAGGCATTGAGGGTTGATTCTTGAGGTTTTGGACTGATTTTGGTCAGAGGAGGGTGGCTGGAGCTTCTGTTCTTGAAGTGTTCTTCAAGGGTGAGATTCTTACTTTATTTTCCCCAATCTTGCACTAGTTTTCTACCTGTCTTGCATGCTGATTTGAACTTTGTGTATAACACAAAAAAGTCTTGTATTTTCATGCTTAACATCTTTCATTAAGGGTGTTTTGGCATTGGGGTTCGAACTCCCCCTCTTAGGCCTCTTTTGGCCTATTTTGGTGCCTTTTCTTTGAGCTTTGTTTACTTTGTTGTGTTGGTCTTCTCACCACTAAAATCCAGTGGATTTTCAGTGGTGATGAAGTGATTTTGAGGTCTTGTGTAGGGGAGGGACACCCCTCTCCCTTTATGTCTCATTTGGGCATGTTTTTGGCTCATAGGGATAGCATGCATGAGTAGTTGCATTTGGTACCAGTTCAGAGCTTTTTTGGGTGTTTTGGGTCATATTATATCCCTGTCCAATGGTGGTTTGTTGGCCCTTAGCCTGCATTTTATACTTGCTTTGTAACTCTCTATCTTGCCTAGAAATATGCCATTGTGTTTAGCCTAGTATATCCTCATGTTTTAGCTTAGGTTATTGAAGTTTTTGGTCGTGATTTGTCATGCTTTAGGTCTGTTGGCCACTGATTTTGTCATGTTTGACATGCTTGGTATAGTTGCTTTGCATTTTGGCTTGTAAGCCTTAGTTATGTGGGTCACTAACATGCTTAGCATAAGCTTATTATCATCATTTGGCATCATTTGATATCATGTTTCAGTCCATATAATGTGGTCTTACATTGTCCTTTGTGTCTCTTTTAATGCTTGAAAGTGTTGTGATTTCATGTCTTGAAATGTGCATTGTGTACGCCTATGTGTTTGGATCATTTGAGATGCCATGTGTGTGAGTTTTGGAGCTCATTTTGCATGCTGAAATTCTGTTCTTGGTTGTATAGTTCATGCCATGCTTGTTTGGGTTAGTGGTAGTAAAATGCCCTTTGTTGTGCCTTAGCTTTGGGCCCCCTTTTGACTTGCATGTTTGTAGTGCACTTTGTCCATCACTTGAGGCACTTTTAGTCACTGTTTTGGGGGTGTTTGGAGACCTCCCATTTCAGTCTAAGTCCCTTCTTGGACATGGTTGTATGCTTGATTTGTTGCCTCTAATTGCATGCTTGTATTGTACCATATTAGCGTTGCATGATGAGTTGCATTGTAGCATTGCATGAGTCACATTCGACATGTTTTGCATCTTAGCCTCTTGTTGCATTTTCGAGCCATGTTTGCATTACATACATTGCATTGCTTGGTTTGGGGTGTCAAACCTGGCGTGAGGGTTGAGAGGTGTTCATACTACAAGTGATGTAACACATCTCAACTCTCGGTCGTTGAGGCCCTTGACTTTGACATGATAGGGTCTTGGTCCTCATTTGTGTGTTGCATGCATTTTACATTAAATGGCAAGTTTGGTCCCTTAGGCTATCATGCACAATTGATGGCCCAAGGATCAAGGGCCATGCTCCCCTGAGTTCAATCCATGATAGGGAACATGACCATGCTTACATGTGCTTGAAATTCTATGACATGCACTACCTGTCCTCTGTTGCTGTCAAAACTGTTTCCTGCAGGAAGTTTTTGCCGACCGGCGACATTTAGTGCCGACCGGCCATTGGTGAATGTCCGATAACTTCATCAGCAGCCGATGGAATTTTACCATGGCCGGTGGTCATTTCACTTAGCCGATGGTGTTCTGCAGTGCTCATTGAAGATACCCTGGGACTTTGGCAGTCCTCAGAGGAGCAGGGCAGTGTTAACAGAGGCAGTAGTGCTATGGCAACGAATTTCCGGGCAAGACGGATCAAGCATGCATCATTCACGCATCCCGAGGCGGGGCTGTGGCCACCTCCTTTCTGCATTTAATTTGTTAATTAATTAGAATTTCTGTAATAATTAATTTAGTATTATTTATTTGGACTGTAATATTGATTCGGTCCCTCGAGCGAGGGTAAATTTGTAATAAGTGTGGGTGAGTGTGTGCATGTCTTCCAACCCCCCTTCTTTCTCCCTTTTATTTCTGCTTTCAATGGTTAGTACTAGGGCATATTTATTTAGCATCCTTATGCTATGCATGTGTGCATCATTCATCTGTACTGCATGCACCGGGCTCGGCGCATCATACTAACTGCATTGTACTTCAATTCCAAGTTGAATACGTGTTTTTGTAGCATTTCACATGTCCTTGTAGATTAGCCGAGCCTATTCTAGTGACATTCTGTATGTGATGCATTAGCCATTTTTAACATGAACTAGGATCATGCATGATTACTAACTAGTTTCTGTTTTGGCTGGAGTACTACTGTAATTTTATGTTTAGCATCCCATGCGTGTGAGTGTTGCCATAATAGCATGATTACCATGAGGCTAGCTGCTTATGTGATATAACTGCTTGAATGCCTGTGGATGGAGGTTGAATTACCTAAATTGGAATAATGCATTAAAACTGTGAGTTTTAAGCCCACTGATAGTGGCAAAACCATCTTTTCTAAAGCCCACTTGAGGGTGGCAAAACCTATTTTAGCCTACTTGCGAGTAGCAAACCATTTTCAAAACAAACATGAAATGTTTTGTTCCAATTTAGGCGATTTGGTCTATACTTGTTTGCTGTGCGCATAACATAGTAATTCTAGGCTAATAACCGGAATAAGAACACATAACGTTTTCAAAATCGATATCATTTAGTAGAGGCCGGTCTTCGGACCGGGCGAGAGGGGGTGCTCATAGCTGACCTTCCCCAATCGTACCCAAGTTCCCGAGCCGAGGCAACTTTGGTGATGACGGACACGTGGCCTTTGGCACCGAGTCAGGGTTTCCTAAATTCCCCATTAAAAAATATTTAGGTGGCGACTCTGTATCTGGCAAAGCAGTCCATGTTTGGCACTTCTTTCAAAAATCTGTTTTCTCAAAACGATTTGCCGGATTTGGACTCTTTGGTTCAGATTAAGAACCGTGACAACAAAGAGTCCGAACTGTAGCGAGGTCCCGGGCGCGTCTACAGTTTCTGGCGACTCTGCTGGGGAATTAGAGAGCTTGACTCGAACTCGTGATATCCTGTTTTGATTTCATTTATGTGTCTCTTTGCATTGCATGTGCATTGGTGCGCCTAGGACACCGTGTTGGCCATCTGCTATTCCTGAACGGTTTGCCGGAGGCTTGTCTTGTCAAGGCATGCCATAAGGCTGACCGGTTGGGCTCTGCCAGTATGGGAACACAAACCCCGGTTTTACCGGGGCACCCTTTTCGACCATTCGACCTAGTGCATATTCGGAATCCATAGTGACCATTCCAAACTAGGACAGGTTGCTTACCCGATGTTAGGTTGTTTGAAACCGCTGCGTGCGTAGTGAAACCCTAGCTCCTGACAAAATAGGACAGGGAAACCCTACCCCATAGGGGTGTATTGGCTCTCATTTACTTGCTATGTGCTTTTAGAGTGTATCTCTACAGGGAATGCATTATCAGTTTGCAAGTTGGGTATCAGGCCTGCGGGCACCAGTATCAGTATTTTGAGAATCAGTTATATCTGTGGGTATCAGATTCAGACTTAGGGGAACGATTCAGAAACAGTGATCAGTGTTTGAGGAACAGTATGTCAGCTTATTGGCAGCATATTATGATACCCAACCGTGTGTTGTATGTTTATTTTACGCCGTTACGCTGTCCGATTGTCTGTTTATTTATACGTTTTATTTATCTTTTTGCTAGGTAGTTGAGCACAATTGCTTCTGACCAGTAGATATTCCCCAAGCACTCTGGACTAGAGGTCGTCGACTCCATCGATCTGAGGATCTGGTAGACGGACAACCAGTGTACCACTCTCTACCCCCGGTTACTAGACGGAGGACCGTTAGGCAGAGGCATCAGTACAGCAGTCAGTTCAGAGGGCCTTATCTACCCCACCTGAGTTCAGTAGAGATCAGGGTCTGTTTCACCTACAGAGGGAATATACCGGTAATTCAACCAGAGCAGAATAGTATGGCTAGCTTAGAGGAGATGGTGCGCCAGCTCCAAGAGAGCATGAAAATGATGCAGCAAGATGCTGTCCGACAAGCAGAGTTCGCCAAGCAGCAGGCCACGGTTATGAATGAACAAGCAGAGTTAATTGTAAGGTTACAGCAGCAAGCCGGAGCCTCTGCTTCGCAACAAGTTCCTCCCCCACCAGGAGTTCCAAACCTCGGGGAGACAGCCAATGCTCAGAATGATACAGAACTTCCCACAGGACCACCTCCACCCCCGATCCTACCCCAAATCCAACCTCAACTATCAAAGACACCCACCAACCTACCAGACTCTCCCTTTGAGTTTGAGACTGATCCCACCGCTCTAAAGTTGAACAAGCTTGAAAAGCTGTTCAAGAGATCCCAGGGAGCCAAGACCATCCCCGATATTGAAGACGGGTATACCGACACAGCTGTGACGCTGCCGACAGATTCAAAATGCCTCATATTGATCGATTTGACGGGTCCGGGGACCCCATGGTGCACCTGAGACTGTTTTCAGATATCTTAAGGCCATGGGCCTCAGTAGACTTCAGAAGATGTCTTTGTTCGGCCGGACCCTGTCGGGTGTGGCGGCCATATGGTATGCCAAATTAGAAGATGATGTCAAGAGAAACTGGGACGAGATGGCTGAGGCCTTCATTGCGCAGTACTCATACAATACACAGAGATTACAACCCGTGATCTCGAGACAACGAGGCAAGAGCCTAAAGAGAGTTTCTCAGAATTTAACCAGATGGAGGGCCAAGCTTCGATGATGACCTTAAGACCTACAGACAAAGACCAGATTCGGATGATTGTGCGCAATCTTCAGCCGAAGTTGATGCAAAAGATGATTGTACTCCCCTTTCCTACTTTTTCTGACCTGCATGAAATGGGGGTGCAGATTGAGGATGCCTTGAAGCAAGGCTTAATTGATAATGACCGGGAGCAACCCGAAGACTTTCAACCGCAACACTAATGCGGGCCCGAGTGGCACTACAACTACAAGAGCCTCCGAAGTGAGCATGGTCACCACCAACCCCCCTCCGAGAACCACGGCAGCTGCACCATTCTCCGGTGCGTCCGGAAGTAACCCACCAACCCAAATACCCACCCAAAAACACCAGAACCTTCGCTCCACTTTATATGCCCCTGTCCAAAGCTCTGGGGGTGCTAATCAGAAAAGGGCATTTGAAGCCCCTAGAGCCGCGGCCCTTACCAGAAAGACTCCCCGCTACCCACAACCCAGCCAAATATTGTGCATTTCACCAACAGCACGGTCATGACACCGATCTGTGCTTCGATTACGTCATGAGATTCAAGATCTCATCGATAACGGGGTGATTCTGCCGCCCGAGAAGCCCAATGTTACTACAAATCCCTCCCCACATAACCAAGCTCCACCACCCAAAAGAATCAATTTCATCCATACTGGGGTCGTGTCCTACGATCCTAGTATCTATATCACACCTTCCCACCTGCCTAAGCCGGAGGTTTCCTTCCCGATTGCACCGACTTGTGCATGATGGACATCTCCATCAACCCAAGCCAGCGGTGGTGACTGTCGAAGACAGGAGAGGAGGTCCCAAAGGAGAAGAGGATTGTTGAGCCAGAGTCTGCGGAATCTGGAGTTGTGTTGAGAAGACATATAGTCCGAGTGACTACATTTCACCAATAGGCCAGAATGGACCAGATGTGGAATTTCCAGCAGGAGGAGAGCTGTGTGTGATCCAAGGGGATAGTCTGGGACAGGGAACAGACGATTTAACAGCTGTGGAAGAGGACCTTGCCAATCTCCAGTTTTATAGTGACCAAGACTCAGGGGACGTGGCAGTTAGCTGGTATGATTATGAGGAGTCGACAGAGGCTACAGGATGGTTAGACGATCAACCAGATGTGGTAGAAGAGTTTCAGTTGGAACAGGGCCCGGCAGGGGCAAGAATGTCAGTGACAGCTGGAAGGGTCGAAGAACAGAGTGCATCGCCGGAGAGCGCCGGTGTCAAGAATTTCGCTCGGGATTGGAGCATTTCGAGTACGGGATTATTGAACAGTCGGTTGCATCGACACACCCAGAACAGGAAAGATTCGAAATTCCGAGAGAATCAGGAAGGCAAGGCCCATGTGGGGACTGAAACTGCTGTGTGCACAGGAACTGAGAATGCTGCGAACATATGGATGGAAGGTGCTGCGAGTACAAGAACAGTCATACCAGAGCCGGACAGATGCTTGTCAGCTGCTGATGGAATGTGGTGGGAAGATGAGGACTTGTGTCTTGCCCACACAGATGAAGATTGGGGAACAACCAACCCGATAACACCTGGTACCTTGGAGAGGTCGACCATATGACGCGGAGTGGGCGGTACTTCAAACCCCCGCACCTAGATCAACCAGAGGCCTCGGGGAAGGATAGAGAGGCTGAGAAGCAAAAGGAGAAGCAACTTGAGGAGGAAGCTGTACTCAAGCAGCTAAAAAAGATACAAGCAGACATCTCCATCTGGGGACTGCTCATGGCATCACAGGTGCATAGACAGGCTGTCTTATCAGCCATGGACAAAGCGAAGCTTTCAATAGAAACCACGCCAGAGCAGCTGGTGGGATTAGTCTTTCCGGGAGGAGCTACCCCGACGCTGACTTTTTCCGACAAGGAATTGCCACCCGAGGGGGCAGACCATAACAAGCCTCTCTACATTTCCGTGGAATGTAGGAATAAATGGATACCGGTGGTTCTCGTCGATACCGGATCCGCCATCAACGTCTGCCCGGCAAGGACGGCGTTTGCAATCGGCTTGAAAGCCGCGGATTTTGTACCAACAGCCCAAGTCATCCGGGCGTATGACAATACAAGTAGAGAAGTGATGGGAACAGTTAAAGTTCAGACTAAAGTTGGGCCGGGACAGCATGAGATAGATTTCCATGTCTTGAGGTGCCTGCAACTTTCAACTTGCTTTTGGGGCGGCCGTGGCTGCATCAGGTGAAGGCGGTGTCATCCACTTTGCATCAAATGGTGAAATACCCCTATGGGAAGGGAGTAGCCATTGTTTTCGGGAATTCATCAATCCATCCGCCACCGGAGGTATCCACGCCTGTTCTAGAAATCGAGCATGGCATGGAGGATGTGTTCATATCAGGTTTACCCTAGCTGAGGCTCAGGTTGTACAGAACATCATGGCTACTAACGAGGGATATATGTCAGTGCCCAAGCAGTGTATCTCATGAACAAGCTCCAATACATCCCCGGGATGGGATTAGGAAAGAGCGGCCGCAAGGGCGTCGCAGCATTGGCCGAAGTGCCACACAACCCCCATACCTTTGGCTTGGGTTATCTGCCCACCAAGGAGGATTGGGTAAGAAAGGAAAGAGATGGCTGGAAGAGCCAGAGCGAAACAGATGGGAAAACCTTTGAGTTGATGCACCGGCCCATCCAGGGTACCCTAAACGGACGCTTCGTCCGGGAGGGGGAGGATTTTCCATTCTGTGGCTTCCCAGAGCCGTGGTTAAACGCAGAGAGGAAGCGCGTACCAGGGTTCGAGATTTTCTTTGACCTACAGTTACCTGGGGATGATGTTGCTGAAGAGCAGACAGACCCAACAGTTGAGGTTGAACAGAACAGGAAAGTGGAGTCTGAGGACACCGAACTTGAAATGGGGGTAGCACTGGCATGTCTACTTTCAGATCCTTCGATCGACCAGCTGTGCTTGGGGGATAACTTCTCGGTGTCCATGATCGGGAATGAAACGGCTGCGGGCCTACCTCAACTATTTTGGATGCATCCATCGCACCCTCCCTTGTTTGGCAGTACGAGGAGGGATTTTTATTAGCAGCACCGGGTCAGGTAGTGAGCCGGAATCTGATTCCACCGAGTCTTGTGAGTCGGAATCAGGTTCCAGCTCGACTGAGTCTGAGTCCGGTATTCTTGGGGGTGATAACCCGGATGCCACAGTCCTGTCCAGGTCGTCTTTTTCTTTCTCTTTTGAGTCTGTTGTAACAGAAGAATCGGACGGTTTGGAAGTACATAATGAGAATGATATGAATGTGGTTTCCGAGTACTTTTCTGTGCCTTTGATTTATTGCTTAAATCAGGACTTTCAAAATTTTGATGAAAACGACGAGGACGAAATTCCTCCGGTTTTACAACGTTTAATTGAACAAGAGCAGGAGAGGTTTGTCAAACCTTTAGTTGATGAAATCATTACTGTGAATGTTGGTACTGAGAAGGACCCGCGGCTGGTCCAGATCGGGTCCACGTTGTCTTCAGAGGAACGCGAGCGCTTAGTCGCTTTATTAAAAGATTTCAAAGATGTTTTCGCGTGGTCCTACGAAGACATGCCTGGAATCGATCCTGAGATTGTACAGCACCGGATCCCTCTCGACCCGAGGCCCGACCTGTCAAACAGAAACTCAGGAGGATCCGCCCTGATTGGGCCATTAAGATCAAGGAAGAGGTCACCAAGCAAATCGACGCAGGCTTCCTGCTGGTATCCGAATACCCGACTTGGTTGGCCAACATTGTTCCAGTACCGAAGAAGGATGGCAGAATTCGGGTATGTGTAGACTTTCAGGGATTTGAACAGAGCCAGTCCGAAGGACGACTTTCCCTTGCCACACATTGATGAGTTGGTAGATTTCACAGCGGGGCATGCTTTGCTTTCGTTTATGGATGGCTTCTCAGGCTATAATCAGATAGTAATGGCACCCGAAGACCGGGAGAAGACTGCATTCACCACCCCGTGGGGTACATACTGCTACAGAGTAATGCCATTTGGGTTGAAGAATGCTGGAGCTACTTATCAACGGGCAGCGACCACAATATTGCACGATATGATCCACAAAGAGGTTGAGGTGTACGTGGACGACATGATTGTCAAATCCAAAGAAAGAGAGGTCACTACACCGCCTTGCAAAAGTTTTTCCAAAGGATCAGAGAATTTCGGCTGCGGTTGAATCCTCAGAAGTGTACATTCGGTGTTACAGCGGGAAAAATGCTAGGGTTTCTGATTACGCAAAGGGGCATCGAAGTCGACCCTTCCAAAATCAAGGCCATCTTAGAAATGCCACCACCAATGACTGAAAAAGAGGTGCGAGGCTTTCTGGGTAAAGTGCAATTCATAAGACGGTTTATTTCAAAATTAACCTTAACTTGTGAACCACTTTTTGGTCTCCTGAAGAAAGGAAAGAAATTCCAATGGGACGGCCGATGTCAAGCAGCTTTTGAACAGATCAAAGAATATTTACAAAACCCACCCGTGTTGTCACCACCGGAGCCAGGGAAACCGTTGATATTGTACCTTTCAGTAACTGAGACTACGATGGGCTGTATGCTCGCACAAGAATCAGAGGATAAGTGGAAAGGGCCATCTACTATCTGAGCAAGAAGATGTTGGATTACGAGACCCGCTACACTCCGTTGGAGAAGGCTTGTTTGGCCTTGGTATGGGCTACCAGGAAGCTGCGGCACTACCTGTTAGCTCACTCTGTAATGTTGGTTTCACGACTCGATCCCATCAAATATCTTTTCGAGAAACCGGCACTTACGGGTAGGCTAGCTCGTTGGCTGCTGTTGCTTTCCGAGTTTGATTTGAAGTATGTGACGCGTAAGTCAGTAAAGGGAAGAGCGTGCAGAGTTCCTTGCCGACCACCCGGTTGAAGGGGATGAAGCAGTTGAGTACCTATTCCCAGATGAAGCCATTTTGCACGTCGAAGATGAAACTTGGACGATGTACTTTGACGGAGCGTCAAACCAGTACGGGTATGGGATAGGGGTGTTGCTGATAGCGCCCGACAATTCCCGTATCCCTTTAGCATTCAAGCTCCGGTTCAAAGTCTCAAACAACGAAGCGGAATACGAGGCATGTATTGCCGGCTTAGAAGCGGCTCTAGAACTAGGGGCAAAACGATTGGACGTCATTGGGGACTCGAACCTTGTTGTTGTCTCAAGCAAAATTGGAAGGTCAAAGAAGAGAAGATGATAATTTACCACCAGACCTTGGATTTGTTGATTCCTCGGTTCGAAAAGCTAAACTTCACTCATCTAGTAAGAGAGAACAACAGGTTCGCAGATTCACTAGCAACTCTATCTTCCATGATAGACATCCCGTCCGGAGTCCGGATGCGTCCAGTCATCATTGACCAGAAGTTTGTGCCAGCGTATGAGTCAGTTTCTGCCATAGATGAGGTTCAGGACGACAACCCCTGGTATTACGATATTTGGAACTTCTTGGAGAAGGAGACATATCCACCAGGGGCAAATGCCAAAGATAAAAGGGCAATCAGAAGAATGGCTGTTCAGTTCATCATCTGCGGGGGTAAGCTGTACAAGAGAGGTCATTTGGGAATGCATAAGCTGTGCGTAGAAGCTGAGGAGTCGAAGCGCCTGATGGAGGCCATCCATGGAGGAGAATGTGTGGCACATATGAATGGGGTAATGCTGGCACGGAAAATCCTCAGACAGGGCTACTATTGGTCCACCATGGAGGAGGACTGTATTGGCTTTGTTCGACGATGCCATAAATGCCAGATCCATGCAAACCGCATGAACATCCCGCCGTCAAAGCTATACAACATGACTTCGCCATGGCCGTTTTCAGTTTGGGGAATCGATGTGATTGGGGCTGTTACTCCGAAGGGGTCGAATGGGCATGAGTTTATCCTGGTAGCGATAGATTACTTTACAAAGTGGATCGATGCCCAATCTTATGCGGTGTTGAAGGCTTCGCATGTCGCAAAGTTTATCAGAAACAATATCATCTGTCGGTATGGAGTCCCGAACGAGATTATTTCAGACAATGGTTCCCACTTCAAGAAGGAAGTGATTGACTTATTGGAGAAATATAATGTGGCTTTTCATAAGTCGTCCACATACCGGCCGCAGACCAATGGAGCAGTTGAGGCCGCCAACAAGAACATCAAACACATATTGCAGAAGATGGTGGAAACCTATCGGGACTGGCCAGATAAGTTGCCGTTCGCTCTGTGGGGCTATCGGACTTCAATCAGAACCTCTACTGGGGCGACTCCATATTCATTGGTTTATGGAATGGAAGCCGTTCTACCTATTGAGATTGAGGTTCCATCATTACGAGTATTGGCTGAGTGCCAAATAGCCGAAGCAGATTAGCAGCAGAGCAGGTTTGAGGAACTCATGCTCTTCGATGAGAGAAGACTGAAAGCACTGTACCATGTTCAGGGTTATCAGCGCAGAATTGCCCGGGCTTTCAACAAGAAGGTTAAGTCTAGGAATCTAAAGGAAGGAGATTTGGTGCTCAAAGACAACCGAGCTCCCATCTATGACCCAAGGGGCAAGTTCAGACCCAATTGGACTGGTCCCTACATCATCAAAGCTATCTGGTCGGCGGAGCGTGGTTCTGATGGACCTAGATGGCCTGGAGTTCTCACAACCGATCAACATGGACAAGTTGAAGAAATATTACCCTTGAGAGGCTCGCTAGGCCGAAAACCCGAAAGGGCGACCTAGGCAAAAGTTAGAGCACAGAAAATTAGAAAATAGAAAAACTGAGCTCGCAAGGTTGAAAACCCGCAAAGGGCGGCCTTGGCAAAAGTTAGAGCGTAAAAGGAGAGTGAAAATACTCGAGTGAACCTAAGCCGAACTACGTAAGGCTTGATTCCCATCTTTGGGATACGTAGGCAGCTTCATCCTGAAGTTCAGCCATAACCTTTTTCCCCGATCAACTTTGTCCATTTGATCATCTCAGTCATCTTTGTCTATCGGCATTCATCATGATCTCCGGTGCAGTGCTTTTCAGACTAGGGGCAACTTTCCGTTGCTGTGCAGTGCCGCGGTACTATTCAGACTAGGGGCAACTTTCCAGTTGCTAGAATTCGGGGTTGTGCATCTCAGTGACAAATTTCAGGCGTGTCCAGTTCTGATCCATATCGAAAATGGTTTTGAAAAGTTTTAATAAAAGTTGACTTTGTTCAAAATTAATCTTTTTACAACTAAGACCATTTCTGGACCAAAACGGGAAATTTTCAGTACCACAATCTTCAATTTCATTGATTTCAATACAGAGTTCTCCTGCTCTTGCATACAATTGAAGTTGCTTTTTATTACAATCATAAGAAAAACTTGAAAGTACTAATAAAGCAATAAGTCTGAGGCATAGTCAAGTCAGGTGTCCCTACGCCCCCTCCCAGAGCTGGTCGAAACCTCTGATGCCAAGCTAGGCCCGATCTGTGCCTCCTCGTTGAGCCAATCTACGCACTCATCAGACAAAGTGCAACTGAAAGTGGGAGCAGGGGCCAGGAGCTCTCTAGTCCTCCACGCTGCGGCCTGCCGAACGAGCTACGCGCTTCGAACCGGGAATGTAGCTGGATATTCTATCCCCTCGGGTGGACAAGTCTGGTCGTGGCCGAACTGGCGCTAGAACCGGAATGGGAAATAGAACACGCAGTGAGTCAAGCCAACCAATCGAATCCCGGTCTGCTGAGACATACTGTAGCTCATTGCCGGGAAATTGAGCCAAGGGCACCGCCAAGCAATGCGGTCTGCGGACAAGCTGCACATCCAGTCGAACCACCAACCCTCGTCAAGGGCATCGACTAAGCGTTGCCTGAAGAGGTAACCGCGAGCTGAGTATGCTGGGCAAGAGTCCACAACCTGCAATTTGTCCATCAACCACACTTGGGAAGGGATAAAAAAAATGAAGAATAAAGAACAGAGAGATGTACGATGAGAGAAAAGTGAGGAAAGGGTTTTGCGAGAAAATTGAGCTTGAGGGCCGAGTGATGTGAGCGATACATATGTGAAATTGGGTGGGAAACATTACCTGCAGTAGCAGTGGACTACCCGCAAATCTAGTTGTCTCTCGACGATAAAAGGCATCTAAACCCATTAATGTCTCAGCCAAAATCATGGCAATGCAGCTCTTGCCCTCCTTCAAGCTTTGAGCAACCTCGATCAATCGAACACTAGATCCTCCGGAGCTTGAGACAAACAGAAAGTGAGATAGCATGCACAAACAAAGCGCGTGTTGTCGAAAACCTTGCCAATGACGGTCACTGCGGTCACCAGTATCGGAAAATCGATAAATCAAGCTCGGAATATCCAGCATTCCGTCACAGATCAGGGATCGAGCGTTGTACATAGTAAGTCCACACATCCGCCCTAAAGATTGGGCATGGCCAAAGTTAAGTCGGGGCAAGATTTTCTAGTCACGCTCGGACTCCATTAAAGCTTGGAAATCTTCGAAGGTAGGACACACCTCTTGCCCGCTAAAGCTAAAGACGTGTGTTACCGGGTTCCAAAACCTAGCCGCGGCACGGAGAAATGGCAAATGCAGCGGGGTACGACCCAAAGTGAATAGTGCATTTATGCCAAAGCCCTGGAAATTCAGCTTTTCCGAACCATCCAAGTTGTTAACCCAAGACAAGAGATTTTGGGCAAGAAATTCTTCCATTTGGAGCAAAGCAGTGTGGAAATGAGAAAAACAACGAAGCTGTGGCTTTTTGTAGGGGATAAGGTTGACTGAAGGACAGGTGTCAGCATTCTGCTGGTTTCTTCCATTTTTGGCCGGCCGGCCAAGTATGGTGCCGACCGGCCATCACTTTTGGCCGGTGGAGATTCCTCATGGCCGGTGGCTCTTCCCTAGGGCCGGTGGTCTTTCCCCTTGGTTCCCTGAGTTGTTTATGTTCAGAAGTTGGGGAATCCCACCATTTCCAATGCCCCCCAGTGATCAATTCTTGTAGGGCGCGCCCATTTGCTTATCGAGTTGTTGTACATTTGTTTATCGAGTTGTATTTCACTCTCTTTAAGTCTTCGTGTTGCTTATCGAGTTGTACTCGCACTTAGTTAGCTTATCGAGTTTTCTCGTTTTGCTTATCGAGTTGTAAGTCGGTTCGCTACCTGATTATTACGATGCAAGTGCTTAATTTTCAAATGAATTTCAGTTTCATTCACATTGTTATGTGATGCCTTGCGATGCGATGCATAGAACGTGCAAATGTAACATCTTTTGAATCAAATAGCAATTTCATTTCCGTCATGTGTTTTGCAAAGAAATACACAGTTTTGAAAAACAATGATAACAAACTTGCCTGAGGCAGTGCAATGTGCTTGAACTACCAGTAAAAAAGAAAAGTAAAGCAGAAGAAGAGTAGGGCAGCAGAGTATTGGGATTGATGCTGGTAACCCCTCCCCTTGCGGTTGACGCACCTCCCGCACCCTTGTTCGAGTCAATTGTTTGGTGTGACGTCTTCATTATTCAAGATGGTGCGAAGAAGCGCACTTCTAAAACATTAGTAGGCTTTCGAGTTGACCCCAGGCCATATCTCTTTGAGCGACGCTCCGTATGTGCGAGGAACATCCCTTCCCGTATCCTTTTGCATCTTGTGAGCTCCACAACATGCTTCAATTGTATTGTGTTGCAGTGCTTTGCATTACACGCCTCGGGTTTCTGTACACATTGCCTGCGTAGACCGCATACTTCACTTACATGTATTCAAGTTCTTTTCTTATATCCATTACTTGCGTAGACCGCACGCTTTACTTGCGTAGACCGCATGTTTTATCATTACTTGCGTAGACCGCATGATTTACTTGCGTAGACCGCCTGTTTTATCATTACTTGCGTAGACCGCATGATTTACTTGCGGAGACCGCATGCTTTACTTGCGTAGACCGCATGTTTTATCATTACTTGCGTAGACCGCACGCTTTACTTGCGTAGACCGCATGCTTTACTTGCGTAGACCGCATGTTCTATCATTACTTGCGTAGACCGCATGATTTACTTGCGTAGACCGCCTGTTTTATCATTACTTGCGTAGACCGCATGATTTACTTGCGGAGACCGCATGCTTTACTTGCGTAGACCGCATGTTCTATCCACTACTTGCGTAGACCGCATGTTTTATCATTACTTGCGTAGACCGCATGTTTTATCATTACTTGCGTAGACCGCATGTTGTATCATTACTTGCGTAGACCGCACGCTTTACTTGCGTAGACCGCCTGTTTTATCATTACTTGCGTAGACCGCATGATTTACTTGCGGAGACCGCATGCTTTACTTGCGTAGACCGCATGTTCTATCCACTACTTGCGTAGACCGCATGTTTTATCATTACTTGCGTAGACCGCATGTTTTATCACTACTTGCGTAGACTGCACGCTTTACTTGCGTAGACCGCATGTTTTATCATTACTTGCGTAGACTATATGTCTCGTTTGCGTAGACCGCATGTTTTGCTTGCGTAGACCGCATATTTGTAATCAAATCCATTACTTGCGTAGACCGCATGTTTTGCTTGCATAAACCGCATGCTTGTGTTCAATTTCATTGCTTGCGTAGACCGCATCCTTTACGTACATGTGATTATACCTTCACGGCATGGTCATACCTCCCACTTAGTTTGTGTTGTCACACATTGTCAATTGCATTATCTGTATGTTACTAATAAAATCATACCTGTTAAGTTTGTTTCCTTTGCAGGCACGATATTGTATGTACGGGTCATTTGCGGCTGGTGGAACCAGGCAAACCAAACAGGTATTGTATCCTCCGGGTGAGACGTATGGAGAATTGCATAATTCTCTTACATCATTTCTGCATTGTAGTGAAGTTTGGTGTATGCTAGCTTAAAACTGTTGCATGTGTGCTTCGTTACAGCTTTCTGTGCATGATCATCAGTTATGCTCGGCTTCTTGCATTGTCTTGCACTCTGCCCCCGCCTTCGGGCGCATATCTTTGTCTGTGGCTTGTTGTCTTGTCCAAGTCTTCGGCCTTGTCAAAAATGGGTTGTTTCTAGGCTTTGACATTCACTCCCGTCATTGTTATGACTTTCGAGTTCTGTCAAAGAGGGGCAACTGTAGACACCCCATTTTTGACCGTCCTCAAGGCTTGGACGTCACCGCTTGAACACTCGGTGATCCTCTTTGTTTGTGTTCGTCTTGAGTTCCCGAAGGTCTTGGTTGCGCGCCTTGCCTCAGGATCTCTCGACTCGACTGTTCCGTGTTTGGTTTTGGCACCAAACACTTGTGTTCTTGCCTTGAAGGGCAGGGAATGGCTTGTTGGCCATCCCCACATCCCACCGGCCATCCCCACATCCCACCGGCCTTCCCCTAACATCACCGGCTGCTTATGGGTGCCACCGGCCATGGTTTCTTAAAACCAATGGCCGGTCGGCACTATATTTGGCCGGCCGGCACTTTATTTTGCCGGTGACCTCTTTTGCTGGCCGGTGTGACTCCTTTGCACCCTTGAGGCATGGTGCATGCCAGCTGTGCCAGCTGGAATGCACCATCACTCATCCCCGTGCAGTTTTTGGCTGGTTTGAACCTTTGAACCCCCTTTCCTTCTAGAAGCTTGCACCCTTTGGCCAAGCTTCTTGGGGAAGCTTGGCCAGCTGTCTTAGCTTCTCCAAGAAGCCAAGAGCCCTTTGCACCCTTTGCCCCTTTCATCTAGTTTCTTGGAGAAGCCTAGAACCTTTGGCTTTGCCTATTTAAACACCCCTCCTCTCCTGTCACGACCCAAACCCGCCCCTAGAAGGTTGGCATCGTAACCGGCCAGTAATCCTAGATTACCACAGGTCTTCCTGTACAAAACATAATTAATCGGGGCTCGCGGAAGCGAAAACAAAATGCTATAGTCCAAAGAGCTGTGCATTTATATGAACATACACTTACATGTCAAAATGTGTTAATTTACCCACTTACATACATAACATGGATCAAAAGATCAAATACAAAACATAGGCACTTGCCACTAATACAACTTAAACCAAAACTCACTACCGGCCTTCCAGGCCTAGCCCCAGCTCGGAGGCACACAAAACACTGGTAGGCTTCAAAATGGCGGCTCGACCAAGACTCCGCCTAGGCTTGACTCCCAAAGTGCTCACCTATAAATACATACATACAAACAATGAGCTAAAGCTCAGCAAGTAACATTAAAGTAAAGGGGGTGGTGAACGAATTCCGCATATCATATATCCATAAATTAAATCATTCATAAACATATTCATCTCGTATCAGACCATACATAATGGCATACTCCATAGAACATAACATTTGTCGTCCAACGACTAAAGTAACTGGTCCCGGACACCGATTAAACACATACCGAGATCTCGTAAACTGGTCCACTTAGGACTATCTATGGATGCCATACTAGATTCGCAAACTGGAACTTTCGTTCACAGAAAACATTTATCATTTCAAAACCATAGCATAACGTAGCACTTTTAAACATAGATCATACTAACATATCTTTACGGAAATGTTACTCACAGTGGGTTTCCAAAACCGGTTGCACGGTCTTCACCTCTTGACCTGCAAACATCAACATTATAACACATATCCTTAACTCATATTATCATCAAATCAAGTTCATGCATTCTCTTAATGGTGTTTCAATCTCATAACCTCGTTATCTTAACGTAATTAAAGCTTAAACATGCTCAACGTGCGATGAGGATGCCAAAACATAAATTGAAACATTTCCTGAAATTTCTGAAAAATAGGTTCCCGCTCGAGCGGCCAAACCCCCGCTCGAGCGGCCTTTAAAAATTCTGAGTGAAAACCAGTCCCATTTTCTGTCAAACCGTGGCATCCATTTTTGCAAAATCAACTTCATTATTCATGGAACAAGGCTCAAAAACTCTTGGAAATCACTTAATCTCAACTCATGATTCTTAAACAAAACCTATATGCATCATATACACAAGATCAAACCCATGAACTAAGATGAAAATCCATAAACTTGCACATTAAAGCTTCATATCTCAACATCCATGGAGGTTCTCCCTCAATATGCCAAATAATCATAAATTCATGCCATGCATGTTCAAATTCCACATGATTTCCCTTTCAATTCACTTATTTACCATGAAATCATGAAGGAATCAACTTTACTTCAAGAAATTAGAGAAGAAATTCTTACCTTGGTCACTTAAATGAAGAGTTAAGCTTGTTTTTCCCCTTTCTTCTGAATATTCTCTCTTCTCTCTCCCTTAGATATTTCTTTTCTTGTTTTTGAGTCCAAATGGGTCAAATAAGAGTCAACAATCCTTATCTTATATCATATATGTAACATTGTGCCATAAACTCAAGCCAAACAAGACTTAGTGATTCAGACGAAATTCAGTCCTCAATTTATTTTCTCAAATGGTTCTAAAAATTACCGGTATCACCTAAACATATTCAATGTCATTTTCTGAACCCATTACGGTCATCAATTTCAGTCCCAAAGTTGTCATTCCAACAGATATTTTTCTAATTCAAACAGATATTCTTCAATTAAATCATACTAAAGCATAATTAATTACTGATAATTGTGACGCACAGTTCCGGGTCATTACATCTCCCATTGTTAGGGGTTAGAGCTTTTAAACCAAAAAACCAGAGCTTCTATATCTATATATCTGTATTATACCTTCTCTCTCTATATCTCCCCCTCTCTCATCCTTTGTGTGTGTTTCTAGGCCTAGAAAGTGCATTTTGACCTTACTTTTGCACTAATACACACACCATTACACCTTACTTCGTGTTTGAGAGGCATTGAGGGTTGATTCTTGAGGTTTTGGACTGATTTTGGTCAGAGGAGGTGGCTGGAGCTTCTGTTCTTGAAGTGTTCTTCAAGGGTGAGATTCTTACTTTATTTTCCCCAATCTTGCACTAGTTTTCTACCTGTCTTGCATGCTTGATTTGAACTTTGTGTATAACATAAAAAAGTCTTATATTTTCATGCTTAACATCTTTCATTAAGGGTGTTTTGGCATTGGGGGTCGAACCCCCTCTTAGGCCTCTTTTGGCCTATTTTGGTGCTTTTTCTTTAAGCCTTGTTTACTTTGTTGTATTAGTCTTCTCACCACTGAAATCCAGTGGATTTTCAGTGGTGATGAAGTGATTTTGAGGCCTTGTGTAGGGGAGGGACACCTCTCCCTTTGTGTCTCATTTGTTCTTGCTTTTGGCTCATAAAGGTAGCATGCATGCTTAGTTATTTTTGGCTCCATTTCAGAGGTTTTTTGGGGATATTTGGTGTATTATGCCTCTGTTTTTGGTTGGTTTGATGGTCCATTTCATGCATCATATGCTTGCCTGTAATCCCTTGTTTTGGCCTAATATGCATCATGTTGTGAGATGACATTTTAGCATGATTTTGGCTTGGTTCCAAGAAGGTCTTAGTCATATTTTGCAATGTTTAAGGTCTGACCCTAGTTGTCTTTGCCATGTTTGCCATGTTTGGTATAGTCTCTTAGTATTTTTTTGGCTTGTGAGCTTGATTGTGTGGGTCACCAACATGCTTAGCACAAGCTTATTATCATCATTTGGCATCATTTGATATCATGTTTCAGTCCATATAATGTGGCCTTACATTGTCCTTTGTGTCTCTTTTAATGCTTGGAAGTGTCGTGATTTCATGCCTTGAAATGTGCATTGTGTATGCCTATGTGTTTTGGGTCATTTGAGATGCCATGTGTGAGTTTTGGAGCTCATTTTGCATGCTGAAATTCTGTTTTTGGTTGTATAGTTCATGCCATGCTTGTTTGGGTTAGTGGTAGTAGAATGCCCTTTGTTGTGCCTTAGCTTTGGGCCCCATTTTGACTTGCATGTTTGTAGTGCATTTTGTCCATCACTTGAGGCACTTTTAGTCACTGTTTTGGGGTGTTTGGAGACCTCCCATTTCAGTCTAAGTCCCTTCTTGGACATGGTTGTATGCTTGACTTGTTGCCTCTAATTGCATGTTGCATTGTACCATATTAGCATTGCATGATGAGTTGCATTGTAGCATCGCATGTTAGGAGCATTGTATACTTAACATGATAGGTTGCATCACATTTGACATGTTTTTCATCTTAGCCTCTTGTTGCATTTTCGAGCCATGTTTGCATAACATACATTGCATTGCTTGGTTTGGGGTGTCAAACCTAGCGTGAGGGTTGAGAGGTGTTCATACTACAAGTGATGTAACACATCTCAACTCTCGGTCGCCGAGGCCCTTGACTTTGACATGATAGGGTCTTGGTCCTCATTTGTGTTGTCGCATGCATTTTACATTAAATGGCAAGTTTGGTCCCTTAGGCTATCATGCCACAATTGATGGCCCAAGGATCGAGGGCCATGCTCCCCTGAGTTCAAACATGATAGGGAACATGACCATGCTTACATGTGCTTGAAATTCTATGCCATACACTGCCTGTCCTCTGTTGCTGTCAAAACTGTTTTCTGCAGGAAGTTTTTGCCGACCGACAACATTTAGTGCCGACCGGCCATTGGTGAATGGCCGATAACTTTATCAGCAGCCGATGGAATTTTACCATGGCCGGTGGTCATTTCCCTTAGCTGATGGTGTTCTTAAGTGTTCATAGAAGATATCCTGGGACTTTGGCAGTCTTCAGAGAAGCAAGGCAGTGAAAACAGAGGCAGCAGTGGTATGGTACGGGCTTTCCGGGCAAGACGGATCGAGCATGCATCATTCACGCATTCCAAGGAAGGGCTGAGGCCACCTTCTTTTTACATTTAATTTGTCAATTAATTAGAAGTTTTGTAATAAGTGATTTAGTATTATTTATTTGGACTGTAATATTTATTCGGACCCTCCGAGCGAGGGCAATTGTGTAATAAGTGTGCGTGAGTGTGTGTATGTCTTCCAACCCCACGTCTTTCTTCCTTTTTATTTACTAGCTCTCGATGGTTAGTTTAGGGCATATTTAAATTAGCATACCTTATGTTATGCATGCGTGCATTCATACATTTGTCTTGCATGCACCAGGCTCGACGCATCACGCTAACTGCATTGTATCTCAATTCCAAATTGAATACGTGTTATCTGTCGCATTTCACATGCCATGTTTAGGATAGCCGAGCCTGTCTAGATTACATCTTTGCATGTGTTGCATTAGCCATTTTAAACATGAACTAGGATCATGCATATGATTACTAACTAGTTTTTGTTTTGGCTTGGAGTACTAGGTAAGCTTTTATGCTTTAGCATACCGCATGCGTGTGAGTGTTGCCATAATTGCATGATTACCATGAGGCTAGCTGCTTATGTGATATAACTGCTTGAATGCCTGTGGATGGAGATTGAGTTACTTAAATTGGAATAATGCATTGAATGTGAGTTTTAAGCCCACTTGAGGGAGGCAAAACCATCTTTTCTAAAGCCCACTCGAGGGTGGCAAAACCTGCATTTTAGCCTACTTGCGAGTAGCAAACCATTTTCAAAACAAACATGAAATGTTTTGTTCCAATTTAGGAGATTTGGTCTATACTTGTTTGCTGCGCGCATAACATAGTAATTCTGGGCTAATAACCGGAATAAGAACACATAACGTTTTCAAAATCGGATATCATGGTTAGTAGAGGCCGGTCTTCGGACCGGGCGAGAGGGGGTGCTCATAGCTGACCTTCCCCAATCGTACCCAAGTTCCCGAGCCGAGGCAACTTTGGTGATGACGGACACGTGGCCTTTGGCACCGAGTCAGGATTTCCTAAATTCCCCCATTAAAATATTTAGGTGGCGACTCTGTATCTGGTAAAACAGTCCATGTTTGGCACTTCTTTTCAAAAATCTGTTTCTCAAAACGATTTGCCAGATTTGGACTCTTTGGTTCAGATTAAGAACCGTGACAAGTCGAGTCCGAACTGTAGTAAGCCCGATATGAACAGAACGGGACTCATCCTCCCGGGGCGTTCGGGGACGTCTACACTCTCTCTTTACTTTCTCTCTATTTTCTTTCTTTTTGTTATTATTATTTTGCTCTTTTCAACACTCATTTTTTGTGGTTAACACACAACTCCTTACGCCATGTAAATCAAAAACCCACAATGAAAAAAAACTCAAAAAAAAAAAAAAAAAATCGAACCGGAACTGAAAATTCAAAATTAAAATCTAAGACTAAAACTCAGAAATTAAAATAATGATGAAACAAAGAAAATCAAATAAAATTAATCAGCAACACACAAAACAAAACAGAACAGAAAATAAAATAAAATAAATAAACAAAAAAGAAATCACCGAAGGCCGGCCGGGTCTCGGCGATGCACGGCTGGGCTTCAATAGCCGGCTGGCCTTCGACAGCGACGAAGGACAGTTCGGTAAAAATCCACACTTGTGACTCTTTAAAACAGAAAAGGCTCCCATTTTGATCACCATCTAGGTCGAAAATCCCTTTTCTTTCTCTCTAGACCTCCCTTCTCTCTAGATTTCCTCTTTTTTTTGGGTTTACCCAACAATCCTCACAAAAATTTCCCAAAACAACTTGTTTTCCTCTTCCTTTTGAACTGATTGAAAATTGTTTTGGTTGAGGTTTGGGTTTTCTCTTTGTTTTTTCCTCATTTTCTCATATCTTTGCCCAAACTTTTCTTATTCTCCTTTGATTTTTCATCTTCTCTTCACTTTCTCTCTCTTAGGGTTAGAAACTTAGGATTTCACCTACCTTCACTCATCCCCTTCACTTTTTCTTCACTTTTTCCATGGCTAGTGACAAGGTTCCCATTCCAGAGCCTGCCATAGGTGTTGGTGCTGCCCTTGGTGCAGATATGGAAGCGAAGGAAGCCACTGCATTGCTTCCCCTCGCCGAGAGGCCTTTTGATGCAGCCACATACCAGTCACGTACACATGTGCCATCTCCTGGCGGCATCTTGAGATTCGAGGGCTTCATTCCTAGATAGGATGAGGATACTTTACTGCGAGAGCCCATGGAGTATATCTCTGCCGATGCTTCCATGGTTACACAACTCTTCCCCAATTTTATTTTGCATTTTACTTTGGACGCATGTTGAAATGTTGAACTCAATGAACAAATCACGTATTCCTACTGCACATATACTGATAAAACTCCTAACTGATAGGTGATCGCCAGGAGGATAGGCGGCTATGGCTCTATCTCCGGCCCATGGCGTTGGTATGAGCGGCTCCTTGCAGTGGTTTGCACTTTGGTGGATACTGCTGGGTTTGGGCCCTTTGCTCCGGGCTCATCTAGATGAGGACCGAGTCTTGGCTTTACGGGGCCCTGGTGGAGAGATGGTAGGACACCACCAGCTCATTTCACTTCTCTTCTATCCGGGAGATGACATTAACCCTGTATAACTTCTCGAAGTTGATCGGTTTGTGAGTTGGGGTTGGCGGCCCAGTCCCTTTCGATCCAGATATGACTCAGTGGAGAGATGCACAGCTCCAGCTCCTCAGGGCGATCCTGGACACTACCAACCATGGATAGTGTGTTACAGCTACTTCTTAGAGCACTTCTTTGGCACACAACCAGCTACTGTAGACGAGGTTGCCC
Source organism: Camellia japonica (assembly GCA_030407325.1). Classification (NCBI taxonomy): domain Eukaryota; kingdom Viridiplantae; phylum Streptophyta; class Magnoliopsida; order Ericales; family Theaceae; genus Camellia; species Camellia japonica. The sequence goes on from JAPPVO010000019.1 coordinate 191,472,866, forward strand.
AGTACACTCGTGGCTTCCTCATATATCTTCTCGGTACTACCCTATTTGCAAACAGGGAAAATACCATGGGATTATACATTCTCAGGGCACTGGTACATCTTCCCCGGGTGGCGGATTACAACTAGGGTGGCGCAGGTCTGGCCACTCTATACTGCTATATGAGCTCCGTCTCTCGCCACAAGGCGGATTCACTTGGCGGCTACTGGAGGGTTTGGGAGGTACATCCTACACTCACATTTCTGATATGATTTATACTCTGTTCACTGTTGCATTTCTTGCTCATTTGATCCGTTTTCTCATGTCATATGTCTGTCTTTGGTTTGCAGCTTTGGGTTTACACATATTTCATTTCGTTGGCCCCGGTTCCAGTGAGGCCGTTCGAGTTGTCTGTACCATGCTCTCGGTACTACAACTTGCGATTTGAGCGACGTTGCCTTGTAGATCATAACTTCCTATTTTTCTGCCGTTTCTTTGACACTATCACGGCAGATCAGGTATTGCACTGTTTCCCATATTATATGATCACTCTTAGACCGTTGTACTGTTGTACTATACCATATTGCCATTCTCATACTGCACTGACTTCTGACACTGCACTAATTCTGACATCGCACTGCCATTTTGACATCGCACTAATTTTCTGACACTGCACTGATTTTCAGACATTGCACTGCCATTTGACATCGCACTAATTTTCTGCCATTGCACTGATTTTCTCAGGTTGACTGGCACCCTTGGGCAGGCATTTCCCAAGTGTCGAGGGCGACCTACACCGCTACCTAGCATGCTTCTACGATGAGGATCCTGTTCGAGGGTCCTTTTAGTCGGGCATACTACCTGGGAGAGAGATTCGTCCGCCAGACTCGGGGCGTTGCTGACCCTGATATTCCACATCTTCCTCCTGCCGACATGAGGGTAGTAGATGATTTACAAGATGGTCTTGAGCTGGACCTCTTGATGTAGGTGAGGACGGCGATCGTCACCATGAGCCCGGTGACTTCATGACTTTCTTGCGCACTCGTGTGATGGCACATCTTACTCAGGCGTGGCTCGAGCTATACCAAGGTTACTGCCCTGCTGCTAGGGCTGGTGATGGCCCATTGGAGGTGCCCCTGCTGTTGCTCTCATTCCTGGATTGCCTGTGCTTTCCACTGAGATTATGTACATGTGTCCAGATGGAGTGATTGAGCAGATCCCACTTGAGCCCATCAATGAGAGTGATCGCAGACTTGTGTTTGCCCTTAGAGTTGAGCAGGTACACTTTACTTTTTCTGCTAGTCCATGCTACACTTTAACTTATTCTTAGCCATTACTGTTCACTGTTCAATTATTTCTATCTACTTTTCTCAGTTTCTGTTCTTTTGCAGATCCCCCGAGCATACGGTGACAAGCTCCTTCGACGATCGACCGTCTACTCATCATGGTACGGAGGAGGCAGACTGCCTTAGTCACCCACGGGATTGAGGTACATTCTGTGTGTAACCTACTGTCATTGCCATACTGTACACTTCTGATTACTCTATCTGATATCTGATATCTTTTTTAGCTTGAGCCGTGCCAGCAATGCCTACAGGACCTTCACAGCCATAGGCGAAGACGAGGCCCAGTGAGAGGCCGATAAGGTGCTGATCGGGGAGAGGTTGAGTGAGGCAACACTTGCCTTCCGAGAAGTCTTTTGACGGATCCACGACCCCTAAGGATGAGGGAGAGGAGATGGACCTGTAGTCAAGCAACCCTAGTGATGACAGGGATGCACCTCCTCCACAGCTGAGGAGGAAGAGAGTGATGATGGGCTATTGATGGCGATGATGATTTTGTTTTACTTTGCTTTTGCTTTCATTTCGTTATGTAGTTATAAAACTAGCTTCGGATTGTCCTTTTGTTTTTCAAAAACTTTCTTTTATTTTGGTTGTATAAAACGATGATGGGGTTGGGTCCGCCAGTTATGAAAAACAAGTTTTGTTGAATGATCTCTTTGCGCAATATGATAAGCTGCATTTACCTTTTTGCAATCTTCGGAACAGTAAATGCTTTGCTCTTGAATTGATTCATGAACTGGATAATGACTTACAACCGTTCAAAACATAAAATACAACTCGATAATGGAAAAACGAAATGAAAACAACTTGAAAAAACTAACAAACACTTGGTACAAACAAAACAAAACTCAAGAGTACATTTGAAGTTCATTCAAACAAAGGCCAGGTTTTACTGCAACAGATCTGCACTGGGCCAGCATCAAGACCCGGCCAGGCTTCACTGATGCACGGCTGGCTATCACTGATACATGGCCGGCCATCAATGATGTCGGTTAGTGCTGGCCACGTGTCATGCTCAGCTCCTTCTCAAACTCTATAAATAATGCTCCCACGCTGTTTTTTTGGCAAACTCACAAGTCCTTGATATTTTGCTCTCCAAAGTGGAGATGTTACTTGTCAACAGGCTTTGGGACTAGATAGCTGCTTTGGATGGCTCGGAAAATATGAATTTCTGTGGCTTCGGTCTAAATGCCCTTTTTCCTTTAAGCCGTTCTCCACTTCGTTTTCCATTCCTTTACGCCGCGACTAGATGTTGGAACCCAATCACACATGTCTTTAGCTTCGGGGGACAAGAAATATGCCGACAATTGAAGAATTTCAGATGCTAATGAAATCCCAGCGTGATGAGGAAATCATTCCAACCCCGTTTTGGTCACATCCCAGCTTTGGGATGATGTGTGGGCTTACTCTATACGAGGCCGATCTTTGGTTCATAACAGAGAACTGGATATTTCTAGTCTAATTCATCGATTTTCTGAGGTCGGCGACCGAGGTAATCTTCTTTGGCGGGGTTTTCAACAACACGCCCTTTGTTTGTGTATGCTAGCACATTTCCTTCTTGCCCCTAGTTTTGGCGGGTCTAGCATTCGGCTAATTGAGGTGGCGCAAGGCCTGAAAAGGGGCAAGAGTTGCATTGGCTTAGTATTGGCCGAGACTTTGATGGGCTTGACGCCTTCCATCGGCGAGAGACTACCAAATTCGCAAGGAGTCCACTACTTTTTCAACTAATGTTTCCCACCCTTTCTTATTGTGTTTCTCACATCACTCAGCATTCATGCTCTATTTTTCTCTCTCAAATCCTTTTCTTACTTTTCTCTCAACATACATCTCTCTATTCTTTAATCTCTCTTTTCTTTCATCCCTCCCCAAGTGTGGCTAATGGACAAGTTGAAGGTAGTGGACTCTTGCCCTCCATACTCAGCTCGAGCATACTTTTTCCGCCAACAACTAGTGGATTTCCTGAATGAAGGATGGTGGTACCACTGGATGTGCAACAGATCTGCTGCTGACATTACTTGGCATTGCCCCTGGCTTAACCTGACCGAAATGAATTATAGCATGACTCATCAACCTGGCGTTGAGTTGATTAGCCTTATACACTGTGTATTCTACTTTCTGTTCCGATTCAGACGTAGTTTGGACATGACCAAACTTGCCCAGATAGGGGGCAGAGTACCCGGTTTCATTCCCCATCCGAGGTTCACATTTGGCTAAGTACTCGGTTCTTGGAGGACGAGAGAACTTCTGGCTCCTGCCCCTAGTTTCAGCTGCGCACTTTCTAACGAGTGCCTGACTTGGCTCAAAGATGAGGCACAAACCGGGCCTACTTTGGCATCAGGAGCTTCCACAAGCAGAAGCGGGGGACACAGGAGCACCTGACTCATCTATGCCCCTAATTTATTACTTTGATCTTACTTTTCAAGTTTTATGAATGTAATAAAAGCAACTTTGATTTGTATTGAGAGTTGGAGAACTTTGTATTAAAATCAATGAAATTAAAGTTGTGAGCACTGAAAATTTTCTTTTTGGTCCAAAAATGGTCTAAGTTGTAAAAGCAAAATTTGAACAAAGTCAACTTTTATCAAAACTTTTCAAAACCATTTTCGATAAGGATCACCACTTGACACATACGGAATTTATTCTCGAGATGTACAACCCCGAATCCAAAGATCACAAATTGCCCCTTGACTGAATAGCATTGCTCAACACTGTAACCATCTCTCAGAATAAAGATAACAACCGAACTCTCGGATGGAGAATAGACAAAGAACGGACAAAGATGACCTGATCAACACATGGATAGGACAGTTGATCTGGAGGTGTTTATGGCCAAACTTCAAGACGAAGTTTCCTACGTAGTTCGGTTTGAGTTCACTCGAGTATTAACTCTCTCCTTTTGCGCTCTAACTTTTTCCAAGGCCGCCCTTTAGGGTTTTCAACCTTGCGAGCTCAGTTTTTCTTTATTTCCAATTCTTTGTGCTCTAACTTTTGCCTAGGTCACCCTTCGGGTTTTTAGCCCAGCAAGCCTCTCAGGAAATATTTCTTCAACTTGTCTATGTTGATCGGTTGGGAAAATTCTAGGCCATCAGGTCCATGAGAATAATAACTCTACCTGACCAGATAGTTTTGATGATGTAAGGACCAGTCTAATTGGGTTTGAACTTGCCCCTAGGGTCATGAATGGGAGCTCGGTTATCTTTCAGCACCAAATCCCCTTCTTTGAGATTCGGGGTTAACCTTCTTGTTAAAAGCCCGGCAATCCTACGTTGATAACTTAACATGGTACAATACTTTAGCCTTCTTTCATCAAACAACATGAGTTCTTTAAACCTGCTCTGCTACCAGTCTGCCACTACTATCTGATACTCAGCCATAACCCGCAGCGACGGCATTTCTATTTCGATTGGCAGAACAACTTCCATACCATAAACAAGAGAGTAAGGAGTTGCCCCAGTAGACGTCCGGATTGAAGTTCTATAGCCCCAGAGTGCGAATGGCAATTTGTCTGGCCAATCCTTGTAGGTCTCAACCATTTTCTGGCAAAATATGCTTGATGTTCTTGTTGGCGGCCTCCACAGCTCCGTTGGTTTACGGTCGGTATGTAGATGACTTATGGAAAGCCACATTGTATTTCTCCAACAAGTTTATCACTTCTTTCTTGAAATGGGAGCCATTATCTAAAATGATCTTGTTTGGGACTCCATATTGGCAAATGATGTTGTTTCGGATGAACTTAGCCATGTGCATTGCTTTCAACACTGCGTAGGACTGAGCTTCCACCCACTTTGTGAAATAATCAATTGCCACCAGAATGTTTTCATGCCTATTTGACCCTTTCGATGTGACTACGCTGATGACATCGATTCCCCAGATTGAGAAAGACCATGGTGAAGTCATGTTGTACAGCTTCGACTGCGGGATGTTCATGCGATTAGCATGAATTTGGCATTTGTGGCATCGCCAAACAAAATAGTAGGGGTGGGCGCAGGTCGGTTGCGGCCACGAAACCTTCAATCCGCCATCCGTCCGCTAGATTGGCGGATTGAAGAAAATCAATCCGTATCCGTCCGCCAATCCGGCGGATGTGGATTGAGCGGATTGGCAGATGGATGCGAATCGGTTTAGCGGTTTGAAATTTTATAAATTTTCAACAATTCAACTTGTGCATTTCCTAAAAAAAAAGAAAAAAAAGAAAGAAAGTATTACAGTTAATGACTTAAAAAAGTATTATAATTACTGCATGCCTCATCCAAAGAAAGAAAGTTTGAAACTTTAGAATATCACAATCATTGCATGCCTCATCCACATATTACAATCACAGCATGCCTCATCCACATAAAATATTACAATATGTGCTTCTTAAAATATAAAAACAATGCAAACTACCAAAACCATGAACAAAGCAATAGTAGAGATTGTATGTCTCTGTATTGTTACATTTATATATATTTTTGAAAACAAAAACCAACCAGCATATATTATATTTCTATTTATTACTTTTAGAGTTAGATTAAAAACCAAAAAATATAAATAAATAATATGTTTATTTTTTTCAATTCAAAAAATATATTCAAGTTGAAAACTTTTTTCAACAGAATATTTGAACTCTTTTCAATTGAAAACACAAACAAAATATTTAAACAAATTAAAAACACAAAGTCTTATAAATTACTAAGGGTACTCGCGGTTGGCGGTTCAGTTGCGGCCAAAGGAATCTCAAATCCGCCATCCGTCCGCTAAATTGGCGGATTGGAGAAAATCAATCCGCAACCGTCCGCTCGATATCACGCATCCGTCCAAATGCGGCAGATCGGTTCGGTCGGTTTTGGCGGATCGATATATCTGCTGCTCACCCCTACAAAATAGATACAATCCTCCTCCATAGTAGACCACTAGTAACCTTGCTTGAGAATCTTCCAGGCTAACATTACTCCGTTCATATGTGCTCCGAACTCTCCTCCATGGATGGCCTCCATTAGACGCTTTGATTCCTCTGCTTTGACACACAACTTGTGTATTCCCAGATGACCTCTTTTGTACAGTTTACCTCCGTAAATGATAAATTTGATGGCCATCCGCCGTATTGCCATCTTTGGCATTTGCCTATAGTGGATAAATCTCCTTTCCAAGAAATTCCAGACATCATAGTACCAAGGGTTTTGATCTTGCACTTCATCTATTGCGGCGATAGTCTCGTAGGCCAGCGTATACCTCTGTTTAATGATGATCGGACGCATTCGGACTCCCAATGGGATGTCTATCATGGAAGATAGAGTTGATAAGACATCAGGGAACTTGTTGTTCTCTCCGAGTAGATGCGTGAAAGTTAGCTTTTCAAACCTATGAATCAGAACGTCCAGGGTTTGGTGATAGATCTTCATCTTTTCTTCTTTGACCTTTCAATCTCCTTTTGCTTAAGACACAACTAGGTTCGAGTTTCCGATAACGTCCAACCATTTTGCCCTTAGTTCCAGGGCGGCTTCCAAAGTAGCGATACATGCCTCGTATTCTGCTTCGTTATTGGATATTTTAAACCGGAGTTTGAAGGCTAAAAGTATATGGGAATTGTTGGGTGCTTAGCAACACCCCTATCCCATAACTGTACTGGTTAGATGCTCTGTCAAAGTACATTGTCCAAATCTCTTCCTCAACTTGCAGACTGGCTTCATCTGGGAACAGGTATTCTACTGCTTTATCCCCTTCCACTGGGTGATCTTCCAGGAACTCCGCTACAGCTCTTCCCTTAACAGACTTGCGAGTAACATACTTCAGATCAAATTCAGAAAGGAGAAGCAAGCAATGGGCTAGTCTACCCGTAAGCACTGGTTTCTTAAAGAGATATTTGATGAGATCTAATCTCGAAACCAGAATTACAGAGTGAGCTAACAAGTAGTGCCTCAACTTTCTAGTAGCCCATACCAAGGCTAAGCAACCTTTCTCCAGCAGGGTGTAACGGGTCTCATAATCCAGCATTTTCTTGCTCAAGTAATAGATGACTCTCTCCACCCTATCCTCAAATTCCTGAGCGAGCATACATCCTATCGTTGTGTCCGTTATTAACAGATACAAAATCAAAGGCTTCCTTAGCTCTGGCGGTGACAACACAGGTGGATTCCAAAGGTACTGCTTGATCTGCTGAAAAGCAAATTGACATCGATCATCCCATCGAAACTTCTTTCTTTTCTTCAGGAGACCAAATAGTGGTTCACAAGTCAAGGTTAATTTAGAAATAAATCGTCTTATGAATTGCACTTTACCCAGAAAGCCTCGCACCTCATTTTCAGTCCTTTGTGGTGGCATTTCTAGGATGGCCTTGATTTTGGAAGGATCTACCTCGATACCCTGTTGTGTGATCAAGAAACCTAGCATGTTTCCTGCTATTATGCTAAAAGTACACTTCTGTGGATTCAACCTCAGTCTGTATTCTCTGATCGTTGAAAGAATTTCTTTAAGGCGGTGTAGTGGCCCTCTCTTTCCTTGGACTTGACAATCATGTCGTCTACGTACACCTCAACCTCTTTATGGATCATATCATACATAATTGTCGTTGCAGCCCTTTGCTAGGTATCCCCTGCATTCTTCAGCCTAAACGGCATCACCCGATAGCAGTAGGTTCCCCACAGCGTAGTGAAGGCGGTTTTTTCTCTGTCCTTGGGTGCCATTAGAATCTGGTTATACCTGAAAAATCCATTCGTAAAAGAGAGCAACGCATGGCCTGCGGTGAAGTCCACTAATTCATCGATGTGCGGCAAGGGAAAGTTGTCCTTCAGACTGGCTTTATTTAGATCTCTGAAGTCCACACACACTCGAATTCTGCCATCTTTCTTTGGCACTGGGACGATGTTGGCCAACCAAGTTGGATACTCAGATACTAGCAAGAACCCTGTGTCTATCTGCTTGGTGACCTCCTCCATCCGGACGTATTCTTCGCAACTTCTGTTTGATGAGACGGGCCTCGGGGTCAAGAGGGATTCGATGCTGTACAATCTCAGGATCGATTCCAGGCATGTCTTCATAGGACCATGCAAAAACATCTTTGAAATCTTTTAATAAAGCGACTAAGCGCTCGCGTTCCTCCGAAGACAACGTGGACCCGATCTGGACCAGACGCAGATCCTTATCAATACCCACATTAATAGAAATGATTTCATCAGCAAGGGGTTTTGTAAACCTCTTTTTCTCTCGATTAATCAAAATTTTCAAAACCAAAGGAATTCCTTCCTCATCGTTTTCATCAAAATTTTAAAAATCATGATCAATGCAATAAACAAGCGGTATAGAGAAATACTTGGAATCTACAGTGGCATTCTCATTCACAAAGTCGAGCTTATCCATTTCTTCGGTTACAACCGACTCAAAGGAAAAAGAAAAGGACGACCTGGACAAAACCTTGGCATCCGGGTTATCAACCCCAGGAATACCGAACTGAGAATCAGAAGAACCGGAATCTGATTCCGACTCCACAGACTCTGTGGAATTAGATTCTGGTTCACTACCCGACTCAGAACTACTAGACAGGTAGCCCTCCTCCAACTGCCAAACGAGGGATGGTGTGTCTAATGCATCGAAGATACTGTTAGCAGGGTTCACACCCGGTTGGTCCCCGATCATGGAAACGGCTAGGTTATCGCCCAAACTCTCTGAGTTGATCAGGGATCCGAAAAGAGACATGCAGTGGCTGCTTCTACTTCAAGTCGTTGCTGTTGGAATCATTTTCTGTGCTCTTCACAGCTTCAGCAGTAGATTCAGTCATTTCCTCTATATCACCATCTTGCAGCTGCAAGTCAAAGAAGATTTCAAAGCCGGGAAACTCATTGCCTTTCAGAGTTGAACAGGGCTCGGGGAAACCACTGAATGAGAAAGTCTTCACCCTCCCAAATAAAATAACCATTCAGGGTTCCCCAGATTAGTCTATGCACAAGTTCATAGCGCTTGCCGATCTGCTTAGCTCTAGCTCTGCTGGCCATCTCTTTTCCTTTCCTAAACCTAGTCCTCTTTGGTGGGCGTATGCCAAGACCAAAGGCATGCGGGTTATGTGGCACATCGACCAATGCAGTAACGCCCTTCCGGTCACTTTTTCCAACCACATTCCTAGCACGTATTGGAGCTTGTTTATGAAGTATACAGATTGGACGCTAACATACATGCCCTCGCCAACAGCCAAGATATTCTGCACTACCTGGACCTCAACCAAGGTAAACCCCGAAAGGAAAACATCCTCTTCGCCATGCACAATCTCCAGCACAGGTGTAGTGACCTCTGGCGGATGATGAATAGATGAATTTCCAAAGACTATGGCCACCCCTTTCCCATGGGGGTACTTCAACATTTGGTGGAGGGTGGAAGAGACAGCTTTTACTTAGTGCAGCCAAGGTCACCCAAGTAGTAAGTTGAAAGTGGCCGGAACATCCAGGATATGGAACTCAATATCCTGTTGAGCTGGGCCGACTTGTACTCTAATCTGTACTATTTCCATTACCTTTCTGCTTGTATTGTCATACGCCTGAATCACTTGGGTTGTGGGCACCAAATCCGCCAGTTTTAGGCCAATAGCATAGGCCGTACGAGATGGATAGACATTAATTGCCAACCTAGTGTCGACCAATACCACTGGTATCCACTTTTCTCGGCACTCCAATGATATGTATAAAGGGTTATTGTGTGTAGAGCTTTCTGGCGGCAATCCCTTGTCCGAGAAGGTTAGAGTTGGCGAGCGCCTCCCAGGAAGACTAATCCCACTAGTTGTTCTGGGGTAATGTCGATGGACAACTTAGCTTTATCCACCGACAGTACAGCCTATCTGTGTGCTCGCGAAGCCATAAGCAGATCCCAGATGGATATATCAGCTTGAATCTTCTTCAATTGTTTCAACACAGCCTCTTCTTCCAACTGTTTTTCCTTCTGTCTCTCAACTTTATCTTTCCTGGATGTCTCGGGTTGGTCCAGATGCGGTGGTTTGAAATATCGGCCACTTCTCGTCAAATGGTCGATTTCTTCCATATACCAAGTGTTATCGGGAAGGTCTTCACCCTAATCCTTATCAGTATGAGCCAGGTGTAGGTTGTTATCCTCCCACCTGATTCCTTCAGCAGCCGACAAGCATTCATTTGGCTCAACTCAGATCATCTTCTCGTCACAAATCTCCCCCACAGGGTGTTGGGCTTTTCCAGCTCTCCGGTTGTTTTCACCCATTTCTTGCTCAAGACGCTTTAGTGTGGCTTCTTGCTCTATATGTACAGTACTAACAATGCCCATTTGTTGAGCCAATTATTCTACACCAGTGTTTTTCGGCAGTCTACTGTTCTCATCGGTCATTTCGGCCATTGCAGCGGTTCCCGCTTTCTGTTCTTCTGGCTTCAATTCAGTTCCCTTATCTCTGTCGGGTTCATCACTTAACCACCCAGAATTGTCTGTCGACTCGTTCAGATCAAACTAATCAATATGCACGTCCCCTTGATCTTGCTCTTCAAAGAACTGCAAATTGTCTATATCCTCGTCTAGGTCGGCCATATCATCTAATCCCTGACTTGGGCCATCCTCTCGAACTACACTGACCTCCATCCCAGCCGGTAACACCACTTCCTGCTTAGCTTGATGATTGGCACAATATAGCGGTACGGGTTGTACACCCATTCAGATAAGTCCTCAGAGCCCTCGGGCAACGGACTAGCATTTTCCACCAAGGCTGACCTCCTTTCATCTACTATTGTCACTACCACGGGTTCAGTTTGGAATGTAGACGCGTTCATCATGCACAAGTCCATGCTCTCAGGATGAACAACGCCGGTTTGGATAGGTGGGAAGGGGTGATATATATACTGGGTCATAAAGGACGACCAGTGTATGGATGAGGTTTATATGCCGGGGTGGAGGGACTTGGTTTTGTGGTGGGAGAGGATTTGTAGTGACATTGGGTTTTTGGGGAGATGCTATCACCTCATTATCGATGAGATCTTGAATCTCATGACGCAGCCTATAGCATTGATCAGTGTCATGACCGTGCTGCTGGTGAAAAGCACTGTATTTGGCCTGGTTGTGTCTTGGGGGGAGAGGATCGGGTAGAGGGCGAGGCTCTAGTGGCTTAAGATGCCCATTTTTTATCAAGATCCCTAGGGCTTTAGATAAGGGCATGTAGAGCGGGGTAAAGACCCTTTGAGATCGGGCCTAGCTAGTTGAGGTTTGTGGAGTTGTGTTGGATGTATTTTGCAAAGGGTTGGCGGTCTTGAGTGTGGTGGTGACCATACTCATCCGAAGGCCGTGTAAAGGTGTTATCACTCATGGTTGCATTGGAACTGCGTGTAAAAGGCCTCTTGGGTTGTTCCTTCTCATTGGCTATCAGCCCCTGTTCCATCGCATCTTCAATCTAAACCCCTATCTCGTGGAGCTCAGCGAATTTAAACAATGGCAAGACTATCATCTTCTGTAATAATCTCCCTTGCAGATTGCGGACCACTATTCTGATTTGATCCTTCTCGGATAGCGTGATAGTCATCATCGAGGCCTTAGCCCTCTATCGGGTCACAAAGTCCGAGAAGCCCTCCTTTGGCTCCTGACTTGTCACTTCAAGATCATAGGTAATGACCTCGATCTGGGTATTGTAGGAGTACTGCGTGATGAAGGCCTCAGCCATTTCCTCCCAGCTCCGTTTCACAGAGTGTTCCAACTTTGTATACCAGATAGCCGCTATACCCAACAGGGTCCGGCCAAAAGTGACAACTTCTGAAGTCTAGTAAGACCCATTGGTCGCAAGATATCAGAGAATAACCGCAAATAGACCATAGGATCCCCAGAGCCATCGAACCGATCTATGTACGGCATCTTGAATTTGTCTGGTAGAGTTACTGCGAAGTCTGTGTATCCATCCTCGATGTCAGGAATCGAGTTCATACCCTGTGTCCGCTTAAAGAGCTTTTCTAGCTTATTGACCTTCAGTGCAGTGGGGTCAACCTCGAATTCAAATGGCACCTCAGTCTGGTATGCTGGTGCCTTGGAGGTTTGTGGTGGAATGAAGTCTATGGGTGTGGACTCTCCTTTTTCCGCGCCCCGTCTTTCAGAAAGGGTTTGAAAAGAAGGCCTCACAATTCGGACTCTTGCGATTCTGAATCTAATCTCACAAAGTGCAATGTGAAATTGATAATCACCAAAGAGTCCAAATCCGACAAACCTTTTTGAAAAATCGATTTTAAATCAAAGAATGCCAAAATTGGACTGCTTTGCTAGATACAGAGTTGCCACCTAAATATTTTATTTTGGAGAAATTTAGAAACCCTAACTCATGCCAAAGGCCACGTGTCCGTGTAGACACCCCATTTTTGACCGTCCTCAAGACTTGGACGTCACCGCTTGAACACTCAGTGATCATCCATGTTTGTGTTCGTCTTGAGTTCCCAGAGGTCTCGGCCACGCGCCTTGCCTCAGGATCTCTCGACTCGACTGTTTCGTGTCTGGTTTTGCACCAAACACTTGTGCTTTTCCTTGGAGGGGCAGCGAATGGCTTGTGGGCCATCCTCACACTCCACCGGCTATGGCATGAGGCCACCGGCTGTGTTTTGTTGCCACCGGCCAAATGTTTGGCCGGCCGGCACTATAGATGGCCGGCCGGCTATCTTTCTTTGGTCAATTACATTTTTGGCCGGCTAACTACTGTGCATCTGCTTTTGCAGATATTTTTGTGCAGCTGGCATACACTTTCACCCCCTCCATACATATGTATGGAGGGATTTCCCTCTTGTTAGCTTCCTTTGGAAGCTTTACAAGACAAAATTGTCTATAAGAGGAGGCTTCTTCTCTCTTGTTTTAAGGTTAGACAAGTTAGACAACTTAGACAACATTTTCAGAGCTTAAGCTTTAGGGTTAGGGTTTACATATATCCTCTATCTCTATATGCTCTCTCTCTTGTGTTTAGTGTGTGTTTAGTCTCATTTTTGTGCACAAACACCCACATCACACCTTTTCTTGGTTGCTGAGGTACCAGAGGTCTTTCCTTGAAGCTTTTGGATTGTTTGGAACCAAAAGAGCTGCTGGAACATTGTTTGTGAAGAGGGTCTACAAGGGTAAGACTTTTGTCCCTTTTACCCCATTTTTGCAAAGCTTTTTAGCCTATCTTGCATCTGTTTTTTGAGCTTAGCATATAACATATAAAAGTCTTTTTTTGTCTGTTCTAAATAGTTTGTTAAGGTGTTTTAAGCTTTGGGTTGTTTGACCCCTCTTAAGGCTTGTTTGGCCTTTTTGTTTTGTGCCATTTTGTTGAGCTCCGGGACCATTGTGTTTGGGCCTCTCACCACTGAAATCTTGAGGGATTTAGAGTGAGGATGGTGCCTGAGGTCCTAGAAGAGAGGCCACCCCCTCTCCTTGTTGTCCTTGAAAAGGGCCATTTTTGCCTCTTTAGTAAGCACCATGTTTAGGTTCATGTGGCCATGCCTTGACTGATTTCATGCTTATTATTCATAATATAGCATTGTGTTAGTTGGTTTTGGTACACCATGCTTGCTTAGCATACATGCCTTATAAGCCATGATTTGCCTCAATACATGCATAGCATTTAGACTACCATGCTCATGTATTTTGGCCAAGCTTTGTGAAGCTTTTATGATATTTTAGTGTGCTTGAGGACTGTTTTTGGTTGTTTTGGGTCATCCATGATTTGCTTTGTATAGCTACCATGCAATCCCTCTTGTATGCCTTAAGCATTAGCCCCTCTAGCATTCCATCCTTGCTTTGTTTCAGTGGTTTGGAATCACTTAGTATGTTATTTAGACCTCATGATGTACTTATATGCTTGCATTGATGTCCCTTTAATGTTTTAAGGTTTCATCTCATGCTCCATGTTTAGGCCTCATGCTGCCATCCTGTTAGGCCCCTAGGATGCATGTCATTGTGTTTTTAGTTATGTTTCAACATCCTAAACCTCTGATTTTGGTCATTCAATTCATGCCATATTTGGTTTTGCTAAGGGTAGTTCAATACCTCCTGAGCTTGCCTTGAGTTTTGGACCTCTAATTACATTCTTATGCTTGTCTTGTTGCATGGTTTGGCACCATTTTAACATGATTTCAGAGCTTATGTTGCATGTCATTAGTCCATGTTTTTGTGCTTACAAGTTGTCTTTATGTGCTTAAGTGTTGGACCATATTTGCATGCATGTGTTGTGTGTTGGACCTCACTTCCATAGTATTGGCCACTGATTTGGCATGCTTGCGCTATTCATTGTTAGTTTAAGACACCCCTTTGCATGTTGTTGTATGCCCACCTTATGTGTTGTTGCATGTTTGTGTGTTATTGCATGATTGGATTGCATGATTGGATGAAGTCACATGCTTGCTTGCATGCATTGAACACCCACATTGTGCCTGCATTACTTGTTAGTTGCATTGTCTCATGCCTTATGTCTTGCATGACCATTGTATGCCTGTATGCTTCTTAGCATTGTCTATGTTGCATACTAGTCAACATGCTTAGGATTGCATTACATTGGCATGCATGCTTTGCCTCTTGAATTGCTTGTGATAGAGGTTGAGTTCAATTTGCTTGATTATGTGCATTGCATTCCATATCAACATGCACACTTGATTCTTTGGGCCATCATGCATGGAAATGCGTGATTGGTGGTCGAGAATCGAGGCTCATCCTCCTTGAGTCATACACATGATAAAGAGTGTGGTTGGTGCATACATTGCTTGAAATGCATTGCCATGCCAAGTTCTGTCCTCTGCTTGTCAAACCAGTTTTTGCAGGAAGATTTGGCGGCCGGCTATCTTTAGTGCCGACGGCCATCCATTGTTGGCCGATGGAGTATTTTGTGGCCGGTGACCATTATACATGGCCGGTGACCAATCCCTTCAGCTGGTGGTGTTCTATAGCACTCAGAGAAGCAACCCTGGGACTTGTGCAGTCTTCAGAGGAGGGTAACAGCCAAAGCAGAGGCATCTTGTGCATGGTAGTGACTTTCCGAGCAGAACCGAGCGTGCATGCATTGGACCCTCTTCCCGAGGCTGTTGTTTACTACTTAATTAGATTAGTTAATTTGCTTAGCTAATTTAATTGATTTGTAATATTTAATTAGCTTGTTGGTTAGTTAAATTGTATTATTCTTTCGGTCCCTCTGAGCGAGGGCAAATTTGTAGTAAGTGTGCGTGTGTGCATGTCTTCCAAACCCCCACTTCTTTCTCCCTTTTACTTACCTACTTTCGATGGTTAGTTTAGGGCATGTTTACTTTAGCATACTTATGCTATGCATGCGTGCATCATCATCAGTATTGCATGCACCGGCTCGGCGCATCATACTAACTGCATAAGTATTTCAAAATCTAACTTGAATACATGCTACTTGTGCATCTTCACATGTCATTCATAAACTAGGCGAGCCTACTCTAGTGACATTCTGTATGCGTTGCATTAGGCATTTAAACATGGACTTGGATCATGCATGATTGCTAACATGTTCTTGTTTTGGCTTGGAGTACTCTGTAAGTTCTTTTGCTTTAGCATCCTTGCACGCGTGTGAGTGTTGCCATGACAGCATGATTAACATGAGGCTAGTTGCTTATGTGATATAACTGCTTGAATGCCTATGGATGGAGGTTGAATTACCTAAATTGGAATAATACATTAAAACAGTGAGTTTTAAGCCCACTAATAGTGGCAAAACCATCTTTTCTTAAAAGCCACTCGAGGTGGCAAAACTATATTTTAGCCCTACTTGCGAGTAGCAAACCATTTTCAAAACAAACATGAAATGTTTTGTTCCAATTTAGGCGATTTGGTCAATACTTGTTGCTGTGTGCATAACATAGTAATTCTAGGCTAATAACCGAATAAGAACGCATAAGTTTTCAAAACAAGAATTCACGGTTAGTAGAGGCCGATCTTTGATCGGGCGAGGAGAGGTGCTCATAGCTGACCTTCCCCAATCGTACCCAAGTTCCGAGCCGAGACAACTTTGTGATGACGGACACTGGCCTTTGCACCGAGTCAGGGTTCCTAAATTCCCCCAAAATAAAATATTTAGTGCGACTCTGTATCTGGCAAAGCAGTCCATGTTTGACACTTCTTTACAAAAATCTGTTTTCCAAAACGATTTGCCGGATTTGGACTCTTTGGTTCAGATTAAGAACAGTAACCAAACGAGTCCGAACTGTAGCATTGAGTCCCTCGCGGACTTGTTACGTCCGTCATCACCAAAATTGTCTCAGCTCGGAACTTGGGTACGAGAGGGAAGATCCTAAATGACACCCCCGCTCGCCCGATCAAAGATCACCTCTACTAATCATGATATGTTTTTATAAACATTATGTGTTCTTATTCGGTTATTTGCTAACATTACTATGTGACACACACAAGCAATATAGACTAGCCGCAAGACTTAGAACAATTCAACTCATGTTTGTTTGCGAAAATGTTTGAATTTGCCACCTCAAGTAGGCTTAAAGATCGGATTTGCCACAAAAAATAATGCTAAAACATGATTTTGCCACCACAAAGTATGCCAATTCAAACAACAACTTCATCCACAGGCATTCATGCAGTTACATAAAGCACATAGCCTCATGGCAAGCATGCAAAATATGGCATCATGGCAATCACACTCATATAAGTATGCTAAAGCATAAAAACTCATCGAGTACTCAGAACCAAAACAGAAACTAGTTAGAAAAATGCATGGTCCTAACTATACAAGATGTCTAATGCAACACATGCAATGATGTAACTAAATAGGCTCGGCTACTTAATCATAGTATTTGCAACACTTTGATAACATGTTTTGAAACACGTATTCAAAGAAGTATTAAAATTGCAATGCAGTTTAAATGATGCACCGAGCCTCAGTGCATGCAAGACAAATGTATGGATGAAATATGACCCTAATCTAACCATCAAAAGCAATTAAATAAAAGGGAAAAAGACATGGGGTTGGAAGAGATACACACACGTACGCACACTTATTACAACATTATGCCCTCGCGAAGAGGTCCAAATAAATAAGTAACTAGCTACGCAATTAAGCTAACTGTACAACACAATACGAATAACTAACTTATTTTAAGCTAATGAAATATCACAAATCAATTAATTAGCAAACACTTAACTATATTACAAAGCAATTAACTAATTAATTACAACATGAATTAACTAGCTAATCTACTTGAATAATTACATCACTTGCAAGGATTAAGCTACAACTATCTAATCAAAGTAACTAAATGGCCCGGAACGAGGATGCGTGCATGCTCGGTTTCTCCACCTAAAAAGCCACTACTTTGCTGCTGCGAGCTCTGTTTGCACATTTGAACACTAAAAGGCTGCCTGCTTCCAGAACACCTCCACTTCAACTTACCGACACTCTGTGCATTTTCATTGGTGGCCGACAGGGCATGCCGGCTACCAATGTGGACGGTCGGCTATGGTGTGTCGGTCGGCCACTAATGACATGAACTTCCCTTTGCTCTTGAAGGGAAGAGTGATTCTAGGCCACAATTCAAGCCAAAACCCACTTAAGGAGTTAAGAGCTTCAAGCAACCTCAGCCCAAAGATGAACCACTTTGGTAAGGGTTGATAGGTTAAAGTTGAAGTATGCAAGCTTCTAAGCACAAAAGCTGAAGAGAGAGACAGAAATCTAGGAGAGAGAATTGTAGAGAGAGAGACTCCCAAAATTTCTAACCTCCAAAATATAGAGAATGCCTCTATATATAGAAATACAAGAGCTCAGGTCAAAAATATCTAAATTAGAGACAGTTGGAACTGTGTGAAACAGCTTAAGGAAAAGATCTACACAAAATATTTGTTGTTTGCACCCATAGCCGGTTGGCCACCACTGGTGGCTGACGGCCACCATTGGTGGATGACAAGAGTCACCCTTGGACGACACATGGCTGACAAACCTCACTAGTGGCTGGAAAGCAAAACCTGGTTTCTGGCCCCAACTTCAAACATGCATATCTCTTTCATCCGAACTCCTTTACAAGTCATTCTTGAGTCTAAACTGAAGCCCTGGAACTCTTCTTTCCAATGGTGGAATCCTCACATTAAAATTCCAAGTGTGCAAAAAGATATCCTTATTTTAGTGAAGGCTGCTCAGTTTCAGTCCTAACCGGAGTGATGCCCAACTTCAACCAGCTAGATCTCCCTCATCCGGACTCGACTTTAGGAGATTCTTGAGTGTAAAATAAAGCCCCGGAAGTCCACTTTCCAATGGCGGTGGCCTCATAGCTGAAATCCAAGTGTACAAAAGGATAGGCCTGATTTAGCAATGGCTGCTTGACTCTATCTTAATGGTTCATGCCCAACTTCTTCCCCAACTAGGTTTCTTCCCTCTCCTCCAATTTTCTTCAACTCCAAACCTCTAAATAAGGGTTTTGAAAGATTTTTCAAATATTTTACGTCTCTTTCGCATTTCCCTTTGTCCTTGCTCGGTTTACTGAAAAGTGCAACATTTAATGAAATGCGAGCCTCGGAACATCGTAGAAACTTTTTCAAAAAATATTTTAAATAGAAGGTTTAAGGTCTAAAACATTTTGGTCAAAATAGTTTTGGTCCAAAAATGGGTGTGAGGTTGGGATTTGGAGCTCCTCTTGCCGAAGAAATCGAACCTTTGCATAGCATAGCCTTCACCATCAAGTAAGCAATCAGTGGCGCCCAAGTCTTAAGACCCGTCAAAAATGAGGTGTCTACAACGAGGTTGCCCAAATTCTCTTGGATATTAACAGTGACTCTGGGTGCTGGAATACCCACTGGATGTGCATGGGAAGTGGAAGCTACTGTCGGTTGTGGTTACTGTTCTTGAAGTTTATTTATCACTTTCGCTTGGTGGGTTGTGACCTCAGCTTGGCGGGCGGCATCTAGCTGCATGGTTTCAATGGTCTGTTGGAGATAACGAAGCATGTCTTCCATGCTAACCGGAGGATGTTGAGCCATCATGACTGGCAAATAAACTCTTACTGGAGTGAAAGTAGAAGACTAAGCCTGACTGGGCGCCGGTGAAGTAAAAGATGATTGCTGGACTGGTGAGTTATGTCTAACCCTCCTTCGTCTCGTAACTGGTGGGAGTGAAGCAAACACTGGCTGTCCCCTGACAAGATCCTCAGATCTATAAAGTATTCTCACACGGGTCCAGCGTGCTTAGGGGGTAACAGGACTATTCGAAGCAATTGTGATTAACTACCTTGTAAAAAGAAAGAAAAAAAAAAAAACGCAAAAAGAAAGTAAAAATCAGAAACCGCACAACACCTCAGCTCAGATACTAACAACACACAGTTGCGAACAGAAGTTGTAAAATTGTACTCAACACTGACTTCTGCCCCTAAAGACTGATGCTCGAATTTGCAACTGATACATACATTCCTATAAAGTTTCACTCTAAAAGCATATACCAGTTAAGTGAGAGCCAAAACACCCCTATGATGGGGTAGGGTTACCCTGTCCTAGTTTCGTCAAGAACTAGAGTTAGTTATTCAAGCAATGCGGTTTCTCGCAATCCTGTATTCGGGTAAGCAACCTGTCCTAGTTTGGAATAGTCTCTATGGTTTCCGACATGTAACTAGGCCAATTGGTCAAAGAGGGTACCTCAGCAAGACTACCTAATATACCTCTCACACCTAACACCGAGAAGTGAAAGGAAGATCAAATGGTAGCCCAGATCCAAGGGTTGTGTTCCCATCGTGGCAGAGCCCACAATCGGTCAGCCTTCTAGCAAGCTTTTCCAAGCAAGCCTCCGGCAAACCGTTCAGGAATAGCAGATGGCAAACACTATGACTTAGGCGCATCAATGCAAATGCAAAGAAACACATAAGTGTAGATAAAATGTCATATCATTAGTTCGAGTCAAGTTCTCTAAAAATTCCCAGTGGAGTCGCCAAAAACTATAGCTCGGCTTTTTCGTGCCCCCTTTCGGAAGGTTTGAAAGAAAGCCCTACAGTTTGAACTCCCGTGGTTCTGAATCTAATTTCACAAGTGCAATATGAAATTGATAAACACCAAAGAGTCCAAATCTAGCAAATCTTTTGGAAAATCGATTTTGAATCAAAAATGCCAAAATTGGACTACTTTGCCAAATACAGAGTCGCCAACTAAATATTTTTGGAAAATTTAGGAAACCCATGACTCGTGCCAAAGGCCACGTGTCTGTCATCACCAAAGTTGCCTCGGCTCGGGAACTTAGGTACAAGAAGGGAAGGTTATGAATTGAGCACCCCCGCTCGCCCGATCAAAGATCGGCCTCTACTAATCATGATGTGACTTTTATGTACATTATGTGCTCTTGTTTTGGTTATTAGGCTAGCATTACTATGTGATGCGCACAAGCAAGTATAGACTAGTTTGCTTAAGCTGGAACAATTCAATTTTATGTTTGTTTTGTGAAAAGTGTTTGAATTTGCCACCTCAGGTGGGCTTAAAGTTTGCAAATTTGCTACTAAACAAAGTGGGCTTAAAGCAGTGAATTTGCCACTAGACATAGTGGGCTTAAACATACATTCGTTGAATCGTTCCAATTCAACAACAAGCATTCATTCACTGGCATTCATGTAATTTAGCAAGTAAGCATTTATCCTCATAGCAAGCATGCTAGTCATGGCAATTACTCACACTCATGCAAGTATGCTAAAACACTAAAAACTCACCTAGTACTCCAAGCTAAGAAGATATGAGCTAGAAAAATATGCATGATTCCTAACTATGTAAAGTATCTAATGCAACACATGCGAAGAATGCAATTAATAGGCTCAGCTACTAACATGGCATATGAATCGATTTTGATAACATTTAGTCTAAGCACGTATTCAAAAAAGTAATGAAATGACAAAGCAGTTTGAATGATGCGCCGAGCCTTGATGCATGCAATACGAATGAATGGATGCAAGCATAAAGTATGCTAATTGAAACATGTCCCTAATCTAACTATCAAAAGTGGATAAATAAAAAGGAGAAAGACGTGGGGTTGGAAGACATACATATTATTACATTACGCTCTCACGAAAGAGAGTCCGAATGAATAAACTAACTAACTAACTAAGCTAAGCTAAGCTAAGCTAATTAAGCTAATTATTAAAAACTTGAATGAATAGCTAAACTAATTAACTACTTATTACAACATTTGAAATGAATAATTAACTAATTGTCTAAGCTAATTAATTAAAAGAAATTAACTAGGCTAAGCTAATTAAATATTACAACACCGAATAATTAGTTACAACTAATTAGACTAATTAAATATTACAACTCAATTCATTATGCTAATGAAACAATTAAACAATCGAATGCATTCGGTATGAGCACCAAGGAAGATGGATGGAGGCTTCATGCGCATCGCCTGAAAGCTACTCTGTCTGCCTAAGTCGCCTCTGTTTCACCTTCAGCCACTGCCTCTGTTTCTGTAAAATTGCACTGCTGGCCACACACCAAGGGCCGATCGTGCATTGATTTGGTGCAAAACTTTGGTTCTGTGCTCTGAGGTGAAATCAGTGCAGATAGAGCATTTTTAAGCTCTGTTTGTCCTTACTTCATTCTCTGTCATAGGAAAGCCTCAAGAGAAGGTTGGGATTGACTCTAAAATCATCAATGAGCGATATGATCGCTCGATGATCTCGGATATCATTTTGGACCAAAAATCAATGAATGTAATACAAATGGACCACCCCTCTCTTTTTGTCATGGAATGAACTCAAAAGAAGGACGTTGAGATGCTTCAAGGACATCAAAAACACCATGAATTGATGCTTGATGACCCTTGACACAAGAAACTTGGCATAACGTCGGCCAAGTTCAAGCTATTAAGCCGTTTTCTTTAAGTGTATTGATCCAATTTTTAAACCAATTGTTTTAGTCATTGCCATTCATTAGTCCATTTGTTCAATTGTCCAAAATGATGATTAAGTCCTCTAAACAAGAAGTGTGATGTCAAACAAGAGGTCCTTCTAAAACATGAGAAGGAAACTACACCGTTGATGATGAATCTCCGAAGAGATTAAGCCATTAAGTGTAGGTCTCCTTTACGTGCATTGAATAACCTCAATTGGTTGAAACAATTCTCAAGAATGAAAGATATGGAATGATTGATTGATTAGTAAACTTAGGCTCCAAACATGGAAAATGAACAAAGAAAGCATAACAAGTAACAAGTGTGCCAACTTATGAGACCACAAATGTATTAAACAAGGCATGAACCAATTGAAAAGACCTAGACAACCTCAAAACAACCCTAAATACATGAAAATCAGAGGTAAAACATGCATGAAAAAGGGTTGAAAAGCTAGACAATAAAGATGAAAATTAAGGCTAGTAAACAAAGATAAGGAGGGGTGGCTAACCCCTCAACTTTTGAAGCTTCAAAACATGGTTTTTAGCCTTTTCAAACCTCTGAAAATCAGTGTAAATACCAAAGAAAAAGAGTGAAAATGAGAAGGTTTGAGTTATGAATAAAGGTATAGAAAGAGCAAGCTCTCTCCACCCTTTTGGTAACTCTTCAAACTCAACTCCAATCACTTCAAACAAGCTCAAAACAATCCAAAACAGCAAAAAGTATAAAGTAAATGATAGAAATGAAGGCAAGAGAAGAGAAGACAAGCTTATACATTTCAAGAAGTAAGCTTGTTATGGATGCTTCAAACTTGGTTTCAATGCATTCTCAAGCTTGAATTACACTTCTCCAAGATCAACCAAAGCTTTAGGGTGGTAAGACAAGGCTGTATATGATGTATATAGGTGGTGTAAGCAAGGTAGGTTAGCTCAAAAATGCCTTACAATGGAAGAAGGAGAAGTCAAGAGCTCTCGAGGTGTATATATCACTTCCAGAATTTTGTTCAATCCTCAAAACAATCCCAGAGTTTCGGTTTTATAGAATTCCAGCTCATATGGTGATAAATATCTTCAAAAATGGATAGTTGGCGGCCTTCCACCCAGAACATTATTTATCGGCATCGAAGGCCGGCCAGCCATTCATAGCCACGGCCGACCATCACTGATGCACGGCTGAGCCTTGACAGCCCCCCCTGTTTTTTTGGTTCAAACTCAACTCAAGGTGAGAAATGGTCTAAAAATAAAACCCATGGGTTCAAACAAGGTAAATGTTAAAGATGTGAGGCTATTTCGAAAGCCTGATTGATTCCGAATCGTTGCGAATTCATAAATCAACTTTCATCATTGAGTGCATTAAACCAAGCGTCTGAGTCTTGTGGGCGGTCAAAAATAGGGTGTCTACATTATGCACCAACTATTGTGATTTCCAATCGAGTTCGGGATTAAGGAGGTGAGATGAGACCAAGTGTAGGCAAAAAATTGCTCCATAGCAGCAATGAAGTACACCTGTAATGTTAGAGAAGCGGAGATAACAGAGATAGAAGACGAAGACCAAGAGGTCTTGGACGATGTCGGCAAAGAACCCGCTGACAAGAGCCAAGAGCCTTTGAAAAAGGTTCTGGTACAGAAAGGAGAAGAAGAGCGATTCTTCCTCGTCGACTCAGGCTTAGCGAAAGGAGAAAAAAGAAAACTGGAGACTTTCTTGAGAGAAAATATAGAAACGTTCGCTTGGACACCGTACGAGATGCCGTAGATCATCCTCGAAGTCACCTGCCACAAACTCAACGTGGATAGATCGGCCAAACCTGTGATCTAGAGAGCCAAACGACCAACCTTGATCCATGTACAAGCAGTTGAAAAGGAAGTAGAGAAGCTGCTGGAGGCACAAGCAATCTAAGAAGTGAACTACCCGACTTGGCTGTCCAACACAGTGGTAGTAAAGAAGAAGAATGACAAGTGGAGGGTTTAAGTGGACTTCACTAGCCTGAATAAGGCTTGTCCGAAGGACTATTTCCCTTTGCCGAAGATTGACTCGCTTGTGAATGCTACCTCGGGACACGGAAGGATAAGCTTCCTAGATGCCTACCGAAGTTATCATCAGATAGCCATGTACGCACTAGACGAAGAGAAGACTACATTCATCACTCCAAAGGGACTCTATTGCTACGGAGTGATGCCCTTTGGATTGAAGAATACAAGAGCAACATACCAAAAGTTAGTGACGAAGATGTTCAAACATTTGATTGATAAGACTGTGAAAGTCTACATCAATGACATGGTTGTAAAAAGTATGGAACCTTCAGATCATCTAGCCAATCTGAAGGAGGTTTTTGATATCTTGAAGGCATATTGACATTGTTTGAATGCCTCTAAGTACGCTTTCGGAGTAGGATTTGAAAAGTTCTTAGGATATTTGGTGACTAGGAAAGGTATTGAAGCAAGCCCCGATCAGATCAAGGCCATCCTTGATCTGAAAAGCCCGACAACAATAAAAAAGGTCTAAGTTTTGACCGACAAGGCAGTTGCACTAATAGGTTCATCAACTAGAGTTTGAACAAGTGCAAGCCATTCTTTCAGTTGCTAAAAAAGGCCACAGATTTTCTATGGACAGATGAATGTGAAGTCGCCCTCGCCGACTTGAAGAGGTATTTGACAACCCCACATATACTATCAAATCTAGTTCCAAGAGAGGAACTATTTCTGTATTTGGCAGTCTCGGACTACACTGTCAGTGCCATGGTCGTCCAAGAAGGAGAAGGAGGACAAATGGCAGTATACTACGTGAGCAAGACCTTGGAGAAATTGATACTCACTCTGGTAATGGCTTTAAAGAAGTTGAACCATTACTTTTAAGCCCACAAGATTGTGGTGCTTACAGAGCATCCACTGAAGTCTCTGTTACAACACGGAGACTTGACGAGAAGAATAGCGTAATGGGCCGTAGTTCTAGGTCAATATGACATAGAATATAGGCCAAGAACAGCAATCAAAGGTCAGGTTTTGGCTGATTTTGTTGCTTAGTTTACTCCGAGCGCATATCCGATGCCAGCACCTATAAACCTCGCCTAGGATACGCAGGATAGCCAGAAGAAACACAATTGGTAGCACAAAACCCCCAACCAGCAGGAGAGAAACAAAAATGAGGAAAAGCCTAAGCCCTTATGACATCTAAATCGACGATTCCTTCTGCCTTTTTGTCGACAGCAGTTCAAACCAACAAGGAGCGGGGACATGAGTGACGTTAATCTCACCAGATGGACAAATGATAGAACAGTCCATCTGACTAGGGTTTCAAGTTTCAAATAACGAAGTAGAGTACGAAGCATTGATCGCCAAATTAAAGCTAGCGGCAGCAGTCGAAGCTAAGAAGGTGGTAGTCTACTATGACTCCCAACTAATCGTGAACCAAGTGATGGGAGAATACGCAGCTTGAGATGAGAGGATGGTGTCCTATGTTAGAGAGGTCATCAAGTTGTTAGCACAGTTCCTGTCATGACCCAAACCCGCCTCTAAAGGTTTAGCATCGTAACCGGCCAGTAATCCGAGATTACCAAAGGCCTACTTTATAGTAATACAACAAAAGGGGTTGGCAGAAGCCAATTAATAATAAAATATATCGTCCAATGAGTTGTGAGGACTTAAATGAAAAAAAACAAACTTTATATAATATATACAATATTCACATAGTCCATAGTTTAGAGATAAAATCCCAAAAGTAAAACGGTAAAAACAAAAGCTCCATAACATTAGATCACATTTTCAGATGGGCGAATCTTGAACCACCCAGAAGCCTTGACACATGACAGTTTAGAACTTCGCAGTGAGACACGGTAGTTGGCTTGACAAAACAAGGGTCGGGTCGATGCCGCTAAGTCTGGTTCGGTGCTTAATCACCTACATATATATATATATAAACAGCGAGCTAAAGCCCAGTAAATAACAACTATGTAAAGGGGTTATAAATGATCTCCTTATAATAATTAAAATAGTCAATTTCATCAGTAGATCATTTCCTCAATCAGTACCTCATAACATATCAGTCATTTTGAAATCATAATAGTCATCCATGGTACATCCAATAGTAAAATAGTACAGTAGGTCTTAAAGACCGAACAGTCATTTGATGGTCATCAATATAGTAAACAGTAGTTCCAAGAATTGAAATTGATAGAGATCTCTGTAATAGTAACAATAACAGTAACAAATGTTATGGATACCACGATTACAGTTCATAAAACGGGACAATCATTCATTCAGTAACCAGTATCATTTCAGAAAACAGTGCATTTTATTGATAAGAAAATAATTATAATTGAACATAGCTTTACAACATTGTTACTCATAGTTGGCTCATTGAAATACGTGACTAAAATGCGGCGTCCGATCTATACAATCAAATTCAAGCATAACAACTCAAATTTACATTTAATTCATTCAGTCGGTCATATACCTATTCGATGTTTATTCATTGCCTATTCGTTCAGTCATTCCTATTCGTTCTTTAATTTTCTTTTATGTCCATGAAATGCATATAAACGCAAAATACATGTGAAAACCATGCTAACGAAGGCCTGGAAGTTGGAAAAATAAGACGAAAACGAAATCGTGACCATCCTGAAAACTGCACGTGCGGAATGCCCAAGTCGCATGTACGAAACTCTCACCGCACGTGCAATTATAGTAGAATGTTTAGCCTCTATGTTATTATTTTCTGCACGTGTGGGGCTCCAGGCTGCACGTGCGGAACTGAGTTGCTCAAGCTCGAAAATTTCCTTTATATTTGGAACTCAAGCTTTTCAAAATTTGACTTCAATTCCATGTATTTCAAGGCCCAAAATTCTTAAAAACAACATGAATTTAACATAAAAACAAAAATCATAGCTTTAAATCAAAACTCAATTGCATGCAAAAGAACTCAAACTCTTGAAGTTAAATAAATTCATATTCCATGCAATCTTGAGTCCCATAATCAAAATTCTTGAGATTTTCTCCTCAAATTTGAGGAACCATGCAAGATTGCAAATGTATGAGCAAGAATGATGTCACGACCAAAACCCGCTCCTATAGGTTAGCGTCATGACCGGCCAATAATCCGAGATTACCAAAGGCCTTTTAACAGCTGTAGAGTAACTAGGGGCTAGTGGAAGCATTACAAAAATAACAAATAGTCCATTGAGCTGTGAGTCTATATGAACTACAGATGCACATAACGTTAATTTACCCATCTTGTATGACACATATAATTACTTATACAAAACATTTATATACATATACACTTATAACAATAACTCAATACCAAACTCAAAACTAGACAACGGTCCACTGGACCTAGCCTCAACTCAGAGGCACCAAAGCAGAACTTCAAAGACTTTACACAGTGGCTCGGTTAACAGGTTCCTTCTGGGCTTGTGTTTCTTGACATTCACCTATTCATATAAATACACATAGTGAGCTAAAGCCCAGTGAATAACAACAAAGTAAAGGGTTAATGAATGATGTCTCAAATCAGTAATTCAAACAATTTAGTTCAACAGTGATTCCTGAATCAGAACTTAATAACATATCTTATTAGTAAATGTAAACAGCCATACCAATACTTGTAAACAGTCATATCGGCGCTTGTAAATAGTCATATCAGTACACCCTTTAGCATAACATTACGATGGTTCCAATTGGTATAGTCAAAGATTTCTGTGCACATATAGCCATGGTATTGTTGCCCCCAGGCGAGGGCCATACGAATATAGGCTGCGGTATTGTTACCCCTGGGCGAGGGCCACGTAAACATAGGTTGCGGTATTGTTACCCCCGAGCAAGGGCCACATGAACACAACCATGGTATTGTTACCCCCGGGTAAAGGCCACGTGAACATATAAATATAAAACCACAGTATTGTTACCCCCGGGTAAGGGCCACGTGAACATATAGAAGCCATATTACATTTCAGGAAAATAGACAACCATTCATATATTTTAGAAAATAATGTTTAACAGAGCATATCATATCAGTCAGGACATACATATAATCAACATCTCTTTACAAAATTGTTACTCACAGTGGCTTCTAGAAACAGTTGTGCCATCCTTGACTCGTGACCTATAATCACAATGCACACAGCACAACAAATATCTTACCATTATACACACTCAATTGGTTAACAGGGCTTGGCGTTTCTTACATTAACTCTTATTCATTCAATCGGTTCTTATTTCGGTTTAATTCATCCGTTACCTCATTTCTTACGTTACTTATTTGTTCGGTTCTTTAATCTCCTTCATGCATATAAGACATGTGCAAGAACCATGTAAATGGAGGGCCGAGAATCATGAAAATAGACAGAAAAATAAACTGCACTAGCCCTGTTGGTCGCACGTGCGGTGGCCTTGGCCGCACATGCGGTGAAAAAGCAGTATGCAAATTAGGTGACTGTAGCTTGGCCGGTTGAGCGGGGGCCTAGGCCGCTTGAGCGGTCTGGGTTGAAAAGCTGTTCAAAAATTATGCTTTTGTCTTGACACCCTCCCTTTTCAAAACCAACTTTAATTTCTACAAATTAAGGTCCAAAACCCTTTTAAAGTATGTCAAATTAGTATGTCTAACTTCAAGCACAAATCATATATGCAAAACAAAATTCAATTGGTATTAAGAAGGAACAAAAGCTTGACAATGTACAATGAGGGTTCCAAGCCCAACTTTCATGGGAATTCTTGTCAAAACTCAAGAGCTATGCATGAAAAACAAGTTGCTACACATTACTTCATGAGTTGATGCCATGTATGCAAAGATTAAACATCTTCTCAGCAAAATACATGCAAAGCTTCTAGATAATCTACAAATCCCACTCTACATCACATGATCTTCAAATTTAAGAGTTAGAGTCTTACCACAAACACTTGTTCTTGCTCAATCTAAACAAATACAAGCCAAAGCTTGAGTTTCCTCTTTTTCTTATTCCTTTCTTCTTTTGTTCTCTCAAGCTCTCTAGAGTTTCTATCCCTCTCTCTTTCTCTCTCAGATTTTTGTCTCTTAAAGGATAAGTTTGAGCTCCAAACAGACGCTTTAAGTCTTCTATATATATATATATAAATTTATGCTTAATACAATAATGAGAGCCAAACATAACTTAACGAATCAGACGGAATTAATTTTTAATTAAACTTCCCAAATTAAATCATATTAATTCATAATTACATAACGATCATTGTGACATGCATTTTGGGGCCGTTACAAATGAAGCCATGCATGTAAAGATTATGAACTCAATTTGTCAATTGAATGATCAAAACTTCAATTAAAATGGAAAATTACAAAACATGTATACTTTGAATTCAAACTTCAAAATCATTGAAGTTTTCTCTCCACTTTCATGAATCATGCAAGGACTCTGATGTATGAAGGAAATTTCCGTGAACTATGCCATGCATGTCATGTTCTTGAACTAATTCTTACACTTTCTTCCTTATCTTGTTCATACATATATGCTACTTCAAATTACTCCATAAAACCACCAATTAAGCTTGAATTCTTCTTAATTAAACTTAGATTCCGTTGGTTCATGAGTATAACAAGTCAGATTCATGAAATTAGAAAAGAATTCCTACCTTGAGTTGATGAATTTATGGAGATCAAAACTTTTCTTCTTCTTGCTCTTCTTTTCTTCCTTTCTTGAGCTCGCTCTCTCTCTCTCTCTCTCTCTGTCTCTCTCTCTCTCTAGAACTCTCTTTGAAGTTGTATAACTCTCCAACAAAACCCGCTAATCTCTTTCCCTCAAGACTCATCTTTTATTGAATTGAGCTAATGGATTCATTAGTCACTAATAATTCCTATAGGTCTTAATTAATCCCGAGTTTAGATTAATAAGTC
The DNA here is from genome assembly GCA_030407325.1 of Camellia japonica. Classification (NCBI taxonomy): domain Eukaryota; kingdom Viridiplantae; phylum Streptophyta; class Magnoliopsida; order Ericales; family Theaceae; genus Camellia; species Camellia japonica. Next base: position 191,502,833 of record JAPPVO010000019.1, read on the forward strand.
AAATCTACTTAATTAACTTAATTTTCATCATATACATCATAATCTAATGTAAATTAAACTAAATTTAATCACACTAATATGAATTAGGCTCTAATTTTCTTTCCCAGCTATTTAATTTAATCTTGTATAAATTACTGATTCACACATGCTTAATTTAATTGAATTTAATCTGAATCAATTTTTAATTCAATTTCATAATAGACTCTAAAAATTACGCTGATCACAATAAAGTGATCAATTTTGGTTTCTGCCATCATTTAGGCTATATTTTAAATTCTAAACAAGAATCTCAACAGATATTTTTGAATCAGAAAGATGCATACAAATTAATCACATGGCTCATTTCTAAATTAAAATTTAACACATAACTAATTAATTGAAATCACGATTTACATTTTGGGGTCGTCACAGTTCTAGAGTTGTCGGCTACAGCAGGTCTGCTGAGAAGACAATAGCCATACAAATGCCCTAGCTAACCTTGCCAATGCCATAAAGTCAGACATGCCAAGAACAATAATGGTGAACTATCTATCAGGCCTAAGCGTAAAACCCTTGATAACAGAATATGAGGCAATATGCATAAAATTGGACCCTAGCTGGATGGATGCCTTGGTCAAGTTTATCAGGGATGGCCAGCTGCCAGAAGACAAAATGGAGGCACACAAGATCAAACTTTAGTTGGCCAGATTCTACTTGTCGGCAAAAGGCCATCTGTATAGAAGGTCCTTCGCTGGACCTTTATTGTGATGTGCATCCTTCCTAAGTGGAAGACTTCTTGTACAAGATTCACGAAGGAGTTTGTGGAAGCCATGTAGAGAGCAGATATCTTGCCTACAGAGCCATATCACAAGGATATTGGTTGCCCTACATGTAAAAAGATGTCGAAAGCTATATTAGGAAATGTGAAAAGTGTTAACGATTTGCACCCTTGATATATCAGCTAGTTGGAGACCTGAACCCGGTATCTAGTCCTTGGCCATTTGCCTAGTAGGGCATGGATCTGATTGAGCAATTGCCCAAAGCAACTGGACAGAGAAAATTCTTACTAGTAACCACGGACTACTTCACGAAGTAGGTGGAGGCTGAACCTTAGCCAAAATCCAAAATGTGGATGTGAGGAATTTCATCTAGAAGAACATCATTACTAGATTCAATATCCCAAGAGCCATCATGGCAGACAATGGCACCTAGTTGGACAACAAGTTGATCAAGAACTACTACTCAACTCTCAACTTCCCTCAAAGCAAAGGTCAAGCCGAGGACTTTAATAAAACCATCTTGGATAGAACAAAGAAGAGATTGGAAGTTGCCAAGGGCAAGTGGGTGGAGGAACTGTTAATGATCTATGGGCAAATCGAACTACGCTGAGGAGATCTACTGGTGATTGCCCTTGTCATCGCTTATGGCATCGATGCCATTATACCTCTTGAATCGGCATTCCTATGTCAGAACTCAGGGAGTGGAGAATGGGATGAGAGGCATTCCTTGTTCGAGATTTGGACTTGATTGAAGAATGGGAGAAAGCGCAATTCACTTAGAGCATACTATAGAAACTTGCCAAGACATACAACAAGAAAGTAAACCCCAGGAGTTCCAAATTGGGACCTCGTCCTAAAGAAGGTTGTTGACAACAAAAGAGATCCCAGGGGGTAAGCTTGGCCCAAACTAGAAACCATACAGAATCATCTCGGCAGCTGGCAATGGCACATACCGGCTAGAAGACAGTGATGGCAAGAAATTGCCATGACCATAGAATACTAGCAATCTGAAATTCTTTTATCGTTAATTTTTCAAGTTTTTCTATTTAATCTAGACAATTTTTAGCGGAAGTATTAATAAAATACTAGTCTGATTTTGTTCTTTACAAAATGTTGTCAAAATTCATAACTGTTAGATAAGACAGAAAGGTCTTAAGCCGACGTTCTTAGTATGAACATGACGATTAACTTAGACTTGCCATGATGACAGAGTTGAACTAAGTTAAAGAGATGTTTGAACGAGAAATAGGCAGAGATGGAGCCAAGGTTGATAGCTGGTTTGCTGGGTCAGAAGTGAAATCCTAATCAATGCATGGAGAAGATGTTACTAGTGGAGTTATTGCAGACGGTAGAGTTTTGCCCTGGATGGGACGTTGGCAGTAGAGACCGGTATATTGGTATATAGTTAAGCAGAATGGAGGCCTTATGGTTTTTAATCGGCAAGTCCAGAAGTCGGGTAAGGTCTTGACTTTGGACGTACGACTTGCGAAAGGATTTTCTTAGTTGAGAAAGCACTGCAAAAAGAATAAAAAATGAGAAAACATCAGAATTAGACTAAGTATTGGAAGCAATGTTAAAAGTGTGTGGTTTGGGATGACTAAGTTCTTATCCTCATCTTCTCTAAAGACTCCTCGAGGCAAGGGAAATAGGCGAAGTTCATCATCTGGTGCAAACTCCCAATTGCCCGAGATGATGAGGTAGTCTTTTCCAACATCCTTGTTGGAGTTTGAAAGGTCGGCTATCAAATTGTAAACGGTAAACTGAGGTTTGAGATAGTAATTGTAGCCATTAGTGGATTTAAGGCAACACATGGTATAGCAGTATTGAATGTTGGGAAGGGTGATCCTAGCATTATGACAATGACATAACTCGACTATACTGTTGATAACTCTAAAAGTGTTTATGGTTATTTGCATAGGGTTAAGTTTGTAGATGTGCATCATTTCTCTAAAGAGGATGTTGAAAGGGAATTTGATCCCACCCTCAGTGATTGATACCACGGGAAAAGGCATGTAGTTTTCCCTGGGCATAATTGAGTCATTCTCACCGACTAATCTAATCGGGACGTCGGCTGGAATGTAAAATTCCTGACAAAAATACTTTAGTTTGCCAAGGAAGTCTACCATTCATTTGAACATACCCATGACCTCGGCTGAGTGGGTTTGATACGGTTTTCAATGCAGAAGTGTTTTGTTGCAATATATGAACCTCGGCGTTACCGTGGGGGGCACTAAGTTAAGGATTCTGGAAAGCTAAGGGATATTTTGGGATACAATCTGTTTTGATTTCCTTAAAATGTATATTGTTCTAACAAATCCCAATCCTAAATCTATGCCTAGGCAAGAACAACAAAAATGGGCAAGAATTGGATGGAAAAAACTGGAAACAGAAAAAGAAACAAAGGCATGCTCGAGAATAGAAAGAACATTAAAAGATCAAAACTAAAATGAAAGGACTGAGAAACTTGCGAGCAGAAGAATGAATGCCGAAATTGTGTTCGCCAGGGTCAGATAATGCTCTTAATCAAAACGGATTCGTTGAGTGCTTGCCGGAGGTGGTGAACAGGAGCAGTTGCATAAAGATTCAAAGGTTGTCAATGGCGGTTTGAGAGAATTCTAGAGAGAGAGGCTGTGGTAGAAGAGAGAGAGAGTTATGATTGCAATAGTGAAGGGACACACAGAGAGGGAAGAGTTTTGCTAAAAAGGTGAAAGGGCGACAAAACCTTGAATTAATTGCCTTGGGAGACGTGCTAGTGTTGACGCCAGGCGGCCTAAGGCAGAATTGATACAACGCGTCTGACACATGATGAGTACGGACCACTTGAGTGATGACACGTGGATGAAACAGTTGGGATAATTATGCATGACAACTCATGTGCAGTTGGGATTCTTGGTATTCTTGAACTAACAAGTGATGATCTCGACTAGTAGTGTGATCTCGGTTGAGATGTTGGTCTTGGTTGAGGAAGAACATTTTAGTTCTTGATTTTTGACAAGTGGACATTTGAGTCCCTGTTTCTTGACACTGACGAGTCATGATATCGGTCGGAGGAGTATCTCTAGCGTGTTATTTAGCCAACATGTTAGAAGATCAGACGATATAAGTTCTATCGCCTCAAGTTGCCGAGGCAATAGAACCTAAGGATAATTATGGGGACATATTTCTAAGGTCGTACCACGTGGCCGAGGTTTTGGCTAAGGTGCTACGTGGACGAGCCAGATCGCTAAGATGATTGTGGTATTGCTGAGATATGATGCGGTAATACCGAAATTAGAGATATTTGGATAGAGGACAAGAGTCCTAGATAAATGATGAGCTTAGTTTGGATAAGGATGAGGCTGTTGAGCATTTCATCTATATCTAACTAAGAGTTCAAGATAAGCATTATACTTAAGTCTTATGAAGTGAGACTTCTAGGGGATGAGGGCACTATTGGCAATAAAAGTAAGGCACCCTCGTGAGTCTAATGTATGCTTTGACTTGTGCATTGAGTACTTGTTAGATATCTTTGAGAGATAAAATTGACTGAGTTGATCGTCGGAGTGCCTCTGGTGGATGAACCACGGTGGTATTCTTATCTTTTTGTTGATAGGTGCTTGGTTTAATCTATTTTGTCACTTGCTAAGTTTTTCTATTTGATTGTAAAGTTAGAATTCAATACCCACAATATACGTTCACCAGAGTCATTTAGAATTCATTAAAAAAAAGTCGTTTAGAATCTTCTGATTTTTATATACCATATCACAATGAGGATGGAACATGAATATTATTAATAATTAATACAAATATGATAAAAGTTTTTTTTTATAGAAATCATAAGAGGCAATTCCCTTCTTACCTCCTCTAGGTTCATCCTCCATCTTGATTGCAATTACAAGCAAGTGAATTATATTGTCCTATTCATACTTGATAATAACAGTTCGGCCATGTTTGTTTGAATAATTGAATTAAATGAGATTAATATTTTTAAGGCTATTAGTTCAGAAATTATCAATCCGTTTGATATCTCATTTTTGGATTGATTTAATGTTATGAAGAAGATTTCTTAAAATCCTATTAATTTTGTAATTTAGTCAATTAGAAAAAAATTTCATTAGTCTTCGGTTTTGTATCTCCCCTTCTTGAGATTCATAATTACCCATATGAGGGATACCATATTGGGAAAACTATTTGTTCGAAACCCAATTTTCTTAACCAAATGTGGGAATTATGTATTTTGTTGTATTATTAATCCAACTCCAAGTCACATGCATCCAAACAAACATTATCTACGTGTTCAAACAAAGACTGCTAAAAAAAATAAAAATAAAAAAACCTCTAGGTTCATTTTAGGTGTAGTGAAAATCACAACTTCAGCTAGGCCACACAAAATATCGAGTAAATATTAAGTATAGTGGTGATACTATTTGATTGTATTAAAATCTAACACCAAAAAAAACAAACAAACAAACAAAACCTCACAATGTGATAGTGAACCTTACATAGATAAATTAATGAGAGAATAAATACCTATCTAATAGGTTGAATTTTTGGAACCACCATGAGTCTTATGCTCACAATTGGATCATTTATTTATAGGACTTTTGGTGTGTATTATTTATAGAAAAAATTAAATCGAGTTTATAATCGTATTATTTTTATTTTATTACGTTTGTCTTTAAAAATGAGTTAAATATATTTTTTTAAAATAGACAATTTATTTTTTTTAAGATAAGCACAATATAGAAAATGTATAATTATTTACATTGGCTTAATTTTTTTTTATTATAATAACGTACATAAAAAATCTTATAAAAATAAATAATTTGAATTATTGAAACCAAACCGTCCCTCGAGTTCTCCCAAGTAGAGCACCCAATGCCTTAGTGCCTGTTTGGTATAGCTTAAAAGCTGCTTATTTCAGCTTTTAGCTTAATTTAAGCTATTTTGATGTGTTTGGTTTAGCTTATAGCTTATAGCTTTTTGGAAGTCAAAAATCAGCTTATTCTTTGAGTGGGGCAGGAGATGCTTAATTTATAAGTCAGAAATCAGCTTATGTCCATAGTTATAAGCTACAAACTGTTTAGGCATAAGCTATAAGCACTTTTCCACAGCTCTACCAAACAGGGCCTTAGTCGTGTAGAATTACATCAATAAATTCAATATTCAAGTACCTACCACAAAGTATTCCATCTAGCAAAATCTAAATTAATAATATTATATTTTTAAAAAAATTATTCAAAAAATTGAATTATTGGTCCATGTTCATTGTAGGTATGACCTATATTTCATTAACGAGTTGATTTCTCTCCAATCCACTATTGTTGGGCTTGTGTGACTCATCACGAGTCCCGTTTCGATTATCCGAACTATTAATGTGAGAGCTCGTCAATTACTTTATGCTTGCAAAAAATAATGTTAATCAGATATCGGTAGCCCTTTGATCAGTACACATTTTTGTTAACAATTTATTTTTCAAATCATATTTATCACTGACAAAAATATGTTCCGATCAAGGAGTTACTGATATCTGATTAACGTGATTTTTGCAAATATAAATTACTTGACGAACTCTATATATTCAACGATTCGGATTATCGAAACAGAACCTTTGGTGAGCTCCACGGATCTAACAGTACGTCCAATCTATTATATGAACTGAAGAGAAACGTCCCCATAAATTTTATACCATAAACTCACTTTTAGAGTAGCTTTCGAGGTATATTTTCATAATTCATAATGTTTCTTAGGGCTGGTTTGGGATCTACTAAAAAAGACACAAAGTTACTCAAAAAGTTAAAAATTATCACTATTCATTAAAAAAAATATTACAAAAAAATTAATATATAAATATTAAAAATAATTCAACTTTTCGGCCCATCAGTCAAACCAACTGCCAAGAAAGGGAAAAAAAATTATTTTATAAGCATTCACTAAGTGACATTGGAAAAGTTGGGCCCGTGTGGGCCCACCATGGGTCATGTTTTGATAATCCGAATCATTCAATATGTAGAACTTGTATAGTACTATATGCCTGTGAAAAATTACGTCTATCGGATATCGCTAACAATATGATCAAATCAGTTTTGTATAAAAAATGAATAGTGTTATAGTTAACAGTTGACAAAAAAAACTAACACGATCAGATAGCTATCGATATCCAATCAACGTGATTTTTTACAAGCATATAGTACTCAACGAGTTCTACATATTGACGGTTCCGATTAGTAAAAAGGGACCCATGGTGGGCCCCCATGGGCCGAACAAAACCGACCAATTTATGCCCAAAAAATAAAGAATCAATCTCCTACACACCCACTGCAGCGCTGCTTCCAACCGTACGGCCTACACCATTACTTTATTCCCCTATACACTTATTTATACAATTTTTAATATATATTTTTTCATAAAAAGTTAAAAAATTAATCTAAACATCCATATTTTTTTCCTCAACTTTTTAGTCTAAAAAGATAAAAAATATACTTATTTAAGACATCCCAAACAACCCCTGAAACTAAATTATATAGAAATGTAAATAGACACATAGAGAGACAACGGGTGTGTTAAAGATCACATGCAGTACAGCAAGGGAGGGAGGGGGCTGAATCAATACTCAATGGTAAGCCACATATATATATTTATATATATATAGCACAAAGCCAGTCAGTCAGAGAATTACTTGGTAATATTATATTTTGGATGACTACTCTTCATACTATTATACTTTATATTTTATCATATTTTATTTTATAAATTTTATTCTGAACTCATAACGATAATTTAAATAATTTATTTTATAAATTTTATAGTAAAAATTGTTCATATAAAAAATAAGTTTATCAAATATCACTAAACACATGAACAAATTATATTTTACTTTTTAAAATGAATATCAACTATAAACTCAAATCACTTTTTATAAAATAAAATGTGATTTTTTTTATCTATTTATCGATATTTGATTAAACTAATTTTTTTACATAGACCATTTTTACTATAAAATTTATAAGATGAATAATTTAAATTATTATTGTAAACCAAATTGAGTTGAGATCCATAAAATAAAATATAATGAAATATAAAAGAGAATGATATGGAGATGTATTTTGCTTAGTAACAAAGTCTTTTACATTAGAAAATTAGATAATTGGATGAGATCTACCCTTGATTTCCGAGATTTTGTTTCCTCTCTCTTTCATACAGATTTTTTTTTAATAATTATTATATATATATATATTGCTGCTCATATGTATAAAAAAAATAAAAAATACTAGAGGTCTCAAAAATTTTATCAATAGAATTTTTGATATCCCTAGCATAACTCATAAATAATAGAGACAGTTATGAGTAAGTCCTATGGACTGAACTTATTTATCAAAAAATTCTACTCTAATTTTTAGTGATCAATTTATCAGTGTAATTTAAAAAAAAAACAATTCAATTATTTTATTTCCCACATCATATTTCAATACAAACTAGTACAAATAAACTAAAAATATTTCAATACAAACTAACACAAATAAAGTAAAAATAAACCAAAACTCATAAACAAAAGTCAAAACATCCCAATCATTTATCACTTTGATAAATTTATCAATATGATTACTAGTGCCAAATAATCATTTCACTGTTCAAAAACACAAAACACATCTAAAAGTTTCAAAATATTCTCATTATCAAAAGAAGGGACAAATAAATTTTTTTTGAAAAAGGGATAAGCTTCTCTCCAATTGGGTTTTCCAACTAAAGCATATTGTCGGGCCTCCGTGTGCCCACCACGGAATCCACATCGATGATCCAAACCATTTGATATGTAGGACTTGTCGAGTACTTCATATTTGTAAAAAATCAAGTTGATTGGATATTAATAGTCACTTGATCAGAATACATAAGTGTCGACAAATTTTTAAAAAAAAATCGTAGTCATCATTGACACAAATTTAATTTGATCAAGTGACTATCGCTATCCGATCAATGTAATTGTTTATAAGAATAAAGTACTCGACGAGGCCTACATATTAAACGATTCAGATGATCAACATAAGTTTCATAGTGGGCTCACGGAGCCCAACAACATGCTCCAGTCCAATTTCGAAATGGAGACAAGCTTGAGCAAAAAAAAATGCACTCAGGACTTACAAATAAATAACTCCACTAAATAGGACCTATGGATAATTATTCCTAAAAAATAGGAGTAATAACATTCTAGTGGAATTTTTTTTTAAAAATTAAAATTTTTTTAATTTTAACTATTAATATTTATAAAAAAAATTAACTAATTTGTATTTATTATTTCAAAAGTCCACTGTGATACTTCCCCTAAGAAAATACTCCCAAAGTACATGGAATGCAATGCAAGCATGCATGGACCTTCTCTGCCTTGCAAGGGGACGAACGGAATCAGGATTTTATCATTGGAGGCGTTAAAGACAAAGAAAAAATTTCATTATATATGCAAACACACACACACATATATATATATATATATAAACTATATATATAAACATAAAATAAAAAAAAATAAAAAAAAATCAAATACCATAGAAGTAAAAAATACAAAACAAAAATATAACGTAAGATGATAGAATAATGAAATATATATATATATATATTTTTGCTGAGAGACTATTTTGCTTATAAAATAAAATATATATTTTAAAAGTGTTACGGTAAACAGAATTCTGTATAAAAACAGGGGGGTCATGGCGTCCCATAGTTTTCTCCTAGTTCCATCATTGGGACCACAACGCATTTCATTATTGCATCAATCAACTACATTGGTTGTTTGGTGGAGATTATTTTAAATTAAAATATGATAATTAAAATCAGAAGTTAAAGCACTTCCTTCCTAATTTTTGAAAAATCATTTTTTTCAACTTATTTAAACTATTTCTATATAATAAAATATAAGAAGAAACTATACCAATAGTCAGGTACAAACTTTCAAATTAAAATAAACTATGAGCTGTTGGTATAATCCTCACCAAACACCCCCTTAATTGCTTCTTCTTTGCCTCTTTACTAATAGTAGTTTGGCAAGATGTTAAAATAATTTTAAAAATTTTAAAAACATATATTAAAAATATCATACAAAAAAATCAAGATTACAATGACCTTTTTTTAAATTTTTTTAAAAAAAAATACAATAAACTCTACAAGTTTAACATAATTACATTGGGCTCTTCAAAGGTTTTAAGACATATAACACTTAGGCCAAGTTTGGCATGTTCAGGAAAAGCTAAAAAGTCAAAAAGTTACTCAAAAAGTTAAAAAGTTAACACTATTCATCAAAAGTCAACAATTACGGCTGCACAACTCCCAATCCTAATTTTTTCCTACAAACCAATTTTTACAATTTTTTATTACACATTTTTTCATAAAAAGTCAAAAAGTTAACCCAAACATCTATATTTTCTTCCTCAATTTTTTAGTCCAAAAAGACAAAAAATGCACTTATTTAGGACACCCCAAACAACCCTTTTTTTTAATCAAAAATTCGTTAGTCGTATAAATGAAAAAATAATGTTGTCATCTCTTTTACATTGAAATATATATATATACATATATATTTTAATGGGGGATGCACTAATAAATCCCAAATTAATAACTTATGCACTGTTTAGTCCTAAAAGTTTTCTTATAGACTGAAAGGTCCCATTACAATGTTAATAACATCAGATACAATGTTAATAACATCAGAGTCATGTTACAAACATTATATTTCAAACATCTAATGTTCATCAAATTTCAATAATGTTTGAAAATATAGGATGAAAAACATCTAATGTTCATCAGATTTTAATAAATTTTGAAATTATAGAATGAAACATTAGATCATTTACATCATTTACATTATGCTGATGTAAAAATAGGATTAAATAGAGCATAAAAAAACTTTTAGGACTAAATGGTTTAACGTTTCAAAAACTAAGACTTATGGGTAAATTTTCCTATTTTAATTTGGGTATCTTTGTGATTTCATACCATCTGCATTAATTTTGTTCTCTTATTTAACCTGACTAAAAAGAAAGTTAGTATAATTATGTCAAAACTGTGAAACTTGTTATATTTTCTTAAAACCGCAAGGGAGGTCAATGTAATTTATCCAAATGTAAAAAAAATTCTCTCCATTATATTTATTTTTTGCACATTTTTTTCAAAAAAAATTAAAAAAAATTATTTCCAAACACTTCAACTTTTCTTTTACCTCACATTTTAAACAAAAATTATTAAAAAAGACACTTCCCAGACGAACTCTAATTAAGCACAGTTGTTTCTATCTAATCCCTTCATTTAAAATTGATCCATCCAAAAAGAGGCTAACAGATTATGGGAATGAGTCTAATAAAATATTAAAAATACTTGCACTTTGAGAAAAATAATTAAAAAGTGCTTAGAATAAGCTTGATGCCTTTTAGCATGAGGTTTTGTAATTGCATACGATTAGATTTGTCTTCTCGTGCGAATCTAATTGGAATGAGAATGAGAGAGTTTTGTTACGATGCAGTTTACACTCTCTTTTCTTTGTGATGTACACTTTGTTTATCCAAAAAGAAAAAATTGTATATAATAAATTCAAATTCTGATGACTTCTTAACTATATATATTTCTAAAAATGTGGCATTGTTGATAGAATATTACACAGTATAAGGAACTCAAGATCTGTTGGTATCATTTTATGGTGTCAATTCGTTGATGATTAAGTTAGATTAATCAATGAAGCAATATGAAGAAGCAATAAAAAAACCAAAATTTTAACCTTAAGGGATTGGCCTAATGGTTTGAGACCTATGACTTAGGAGTCTGCTTCCTCTAGGTGTCAGGTTCGATTCCTCCAGTCAACAAAACCCTTGAGGCCATGGATCACAAAAAAACCTGTTTTGAAATATTTGTTTAGGTTGTAGGAATTTAGTCTAGTGTTTTAAAATTGGTTCAGGATATCCTGCATAACCAAAAATAAAAAATAAAAAGAAACAAAATGTTAACTATTTAAAGGGATTGAGTTCAATAGTTGCAATTAACCCAAAACTGACAATGGTTTGGCATATTACATATAGGCTCTACTCATTTGAAAAAAATGGCCCAACTAGAAAAGACCCACTACTTAAGATTATAACAACTTGAATGGCAAATTTGAATAGGGCCAAAAATGGTGGTTGGTATATTGTAGTCTCCAGTCAAAGTCTGTTGTTAGGGTGTCTATTCCTTTGCGAAAATTGGTCTCTTTGGCATGCTTGGCAAAGATCAAGCTACTTCGGCCTAGGTGGTGTTTGAGAAGATTAAAATAAAAATTTTATTTGACAAAAGTTTGTGTGTGAGATTAAAATAATTGTTTGAGATGTACAATAATTTTTTTTCTTTTTATTTTTACATTATGGTAGTGGTGGAAGTGGTGGTGGAGGTGACAATGGTAACAGCAGTTATAGTGTCAACTACAATAATGTCGAAGCAAAAGAACAGTGATTGTTGTGATGGTGAACAGAGCCAGCCCTGGCCTAAGGCGAACAAGGCACCTTAGGCTTCTAAATTTTGACAAATTTTAAGGTCTCCCGAATAATTTCAAATCTTGTGGTGTTAGTAGGTTTAAAAATAAGATCCAAACCAACTCACACAGCTTTACAATTTAAATTAAAGGTTTTTAGAACATCTCAAACTCTTTATTTTTTTCCGATGTAATTTGATTATATATTTGAGTAAAAAATTTGATTTTATATGAATTATTTCAATTCTTTCATCAAATTTTTATGAAAATCTTTTTAAAAATTCACTTCATACCCAAATTTCTATTTTCATCAAATTTGATGAAAAATTATCTTCAATATCTTTTTAAATTTTTCATCAAATTAAAATTTGATGAATTTTAAATTTGATTTTAAAAAAATGGAGAAATCTACAATATGCACCCTTTAAAATGATGCATATCGTAACAAAAGTTATGATTTTCTATGATGAATGTTATGATTATTTGTTGTGTGTGTTATGACATTTGTGGTAAAGTTATGAATAATAAATTTATGATGTGTACCCTAAAATTAGGGATGATAATATTACGACACTTTGTAATTTTTGTTATGACATTTTGGGATTTTGCTATGACATTTTTTAGTGAAAAAAAAAAAAGTTACGACTGTTATAGTAAAAAAGTTATGACATTTGGTGTTTAAGTTATGAAATTATAAAACAATTATAAAAGGCATATTATATGTACCTTTTTTAAGGTACACATTGTAGCATCTCCCAATAAAAATATATGTTTCTCTCTTAAAAATCAAATCCAAAAATATATATTTATAGATCTCATTCATTGTAGGTATGACTCGCATTACATTAATTTTAAATTTATATTATACACCTTTAGAGTAAATAATTTAAATAAATGATTTTTTTTTTTTTATTTATACATGGAGGGCCCCAATTTCAAGACTCTGCCTTGGGCCTTGAAATCCAGGGCCATGGTAGGTATTGGGTGTAGTAGAGGTAGAGAGGTAGTTGTGGTAGCGCGACAATAGTGGAGAGATAATTACAATAATAGTGACGACTTAGGTGATAGTAATAAAATGATGGTGGTATCTATAGTGATGATAATGGTGGTAGAGGTGGAGATAGTGATAGTATTGGTGATGATTGGGAGGAGATGGTGTGCATGGCGTGGCATCAGGTGTAGTGGTGGTGGTGAAGCATATAATGGCGCACATCAATGCTTACACATAAGCAATTATAAATTTAATCAATATTAACTAATAGTCTTGATGCGTATAATTTTATTAACTTTTAACTTCTATTTTAAGAGTTATTTAAAATTTTAAGTTATACAAATCATATTAACTAATAGTCTTGCTGCGTATAATTTTATTAACTTTTAACTTCTATTTTAAGAGTTATTTAGATTTTTAAGTTATACAAATTATGATTATTATACGAATTTAATTGAATTTCATTTAAAACATTCAGGTTTAAGTGTTGATTGATAGGATTGATCAAATATATTATATTTCAATATACTTTTATATTATGATATTTTGAGCATTCACTATAAGAATTAAAGTTTTAAAGATAAAAATTTAAGGATAAAATCACTTTTTAGGAGCAAAATATTTTTATTGTTAAAAATATTATTTATTTTTAACGACAAAATTAGACATTTAGTGATGAATTATTAATTTTTTGGGATCAAAAGTTTTGTCTCAAAAATAAATCTTTTCGGGACCAAATTATTTTTTTCTTAATTTATTGGCGACATTTTCAAATTTTGTCCAAAAAGCTTATTTTTTTTACTTTTCGAGACAACCTTTTAGCGACTGTCTTCAAGACAACTGACTAAATATTTTTTACAACAAAATTTATACTTTTAGAAACAAAAAAAATTAGTGTCTAAAACTTTGATATGTTGTAGTGATTATTAAAAAATACTTTATCACTGTTAAGCGTTTTGTAGTAAAGATTAGGGAATGAGGCATTTATAAAGTAGACTGTGCCACTCTACAAATTTCTATAACATTCCGTTTGTTTGGACAAAAAATATTTTCCTATGTTTGGTGGTAGTGGTAGTGGTAGTGGTAGTGGTGGTAGAATGAAGGTAGAAGTAGAGGTGGTGGCATGGTGGTAGGGTGGTGGTGGCGGGACGGCAATAGCAATGGTGATGGACGCAGTGGTAGTGGCAGTGGCCGTGGTGATGGTGGTGTGGTGATAGAGGTAAGAGTGGTGGGGGTGGTATGGTGACATTAGTAAAAATTTAATTCGGAGAACGTTTTCGCCTTTTAAAAGTATGTGTTTAGTTTGTGTTTGTAGAGTAGTTTTTAAGATAAAAAGTACGAAAACTTGTTTGGTTTGTCTTTTTTAGAAATGATTTTGGAAAATTGTTTTGGAGAGAGAGTTTTAAAAAAAGTGATTGATTTGATATGTATGAGAGAGAGTGATTTTGAAAAGTAGGTAACCAAACAAAATTTTGAGATTTTTTTTAAAAAAATTTGTTTGGTTTGATTCATTTTGAAAATTTGTTTGTAGAGAATTTTTCTCAAAAAATTTTATGAGAAACATACCAAACAAGGCCATTTTTTGTCCATATAGACTTATTTCTGTTGATTATGAAAAATATTTTTCATCGTCATTTTTATTGTACCAAACACTATAAAATAAAAATATTTTTCGCCCAAATAAAAAAAATCCTTAATATTTCTCTTTAATTCCTCTTTTACAGTAAATAGAATGATTGGCAAAGCTTTCTATTTCTCAACCAACAAAATCAAGTGGTTCAATTCAGAACTAAATTATCTTTCAACACCAATCAAATCAAATCCAACCAAAAAAAGCCCAAACAAAAGGCCATCTTTACGATTAATTCTAATTTGAATTCTTATCAAACTTAAATTTGATTAACTTCTTTCTTCTACTTCTTGGTCATTATCAATTTGTAATTTTCCTCAAATTTTATTTTATTTTTATGTTTTTTGGCATTGCACAGTTACAGTCTGCAATCTGCATATGCAGAGCTTATTCAGACCTTACAATTACACCCCCGTCTCTGCCTTCAAAAGCAGAATAACATTGACGAACGTTATTTTTGGGTTTGTTTGGGAGGAGGACTGAGTGCCATTTTGGGAACAAAAACGCAGAAAAGTCATTTGGTAAGTGTCAAAAACGCAGCTATAAAATTATAAATTAGGGCCTATGAAAAAAAAATAAATCTCTTATGTTGGGTAAGGGTATTTTGGTCATTTTAATTTGATTTGACACCATAAATAAATATTAAACTAAAAAGCAAAAACTCAGCTTTTTACCAACTTCCTAAATTCCTTCCAAAAAAGTTAAAAAGCTTGGTAAAAAATCAAAAGCCAATTTTTTACCAACTTCCCAAAACAACGTTGGGTTAGCTTGGGTTGGGGGCTATGTTAATCACAAAAAAAATAAAATAAATTTTTTAGTCCAATAAGATAATACATCACATTCAATCTATAATCATTATAATTTTTTTTCTCACAAAAGTTAAAAAAAATCAAAAAGTCCATCACAAACGAGACTTTTTAATCCTAAGTTAAAATAGCTAAAAAATCAAAAAGCCAACTCACTTCCTAAACGATGGCTTTATAGAAGTATTTTAAGAGGTTGGTAAAAAGTTGATTTTTTGACTTTTTTAGTGTATTTTGTGTTTTTGTAAGTAAAAAATATAAGAAATGATGTGGCCTAAAAGGAATAAAAATCTAAAAGCTAACCTTTTTGGTGTTTCCCAAAAGACCCCATAGTCGTCCCTGGTGGTAAGCTAACGACTGTGACAGCCCTATCAGAAAACACCACCTAAGCAAAACAAAATGACCAAAGCTCTGAAAATTTATTCGTTGCGAAGGCCATGTTTGGTTTGAATTTGTAAAGTGATTTTGGAAAAAAAAAATTAAAAAATTTTAAAAAATTTGTTTGGTTTGTAAATTTTTCAAAATAATTTCCAAAATTATTTTCTCTTATTACCTATCAATCAATCACTTTTTCCTCTCCACTCTCCTTCTCAATCACTTTTTCTCTCACATACATCTATTCAATTATAACAAAATATCAAATCATTCCAAACTTTCAAATTTCAAAACTACTTTCAAAATACACAACCAAACAAACTAAAAAATTTCTCAACTCTCTCTAAAATAATTTTTAAAAACTACTCTCCCAAAATCAAAACCAAACATATTATGGGTCCTGTTATGGTGTGCAACCCTTAAGGTTGCAACCAATGCAACCAAACACAAAGAGTGTAAGTAATAAGGTGTAAACAAATAAAACAGAAGGCAAACAAAATGCGTAAATGGATTGCATACCGTGTACCTTACACACTTAAGAAAAGTCCACATATTATATTCTTATTGGCTATCTTCAACGGCCCCCTTGGTCACAGCTGTTACTTGAACAGTACTCAAACCATGAAACTTGCAGGGAAATTATAATTTAGTAATAATTGTCTCGTTTGGGAAGTGACTATTTTAGAGGTTTTTTTGACTATTTTAATAAGTTATTTTAGTTTTTGTATTTGGAAAAATGGGATGAATTTTTTATTTGAATTGTTATATTAAAAAATGTATTGAAATGATATTTAAAATTAAAATGACAAATTTATTTCTAAGATCACATTTTTCAAAATTGATGTAAAGAGGCAAAATCGTAATTAGCAAGTAATGGAACAACTTGATAAGGTGACAGTGTACCCACGGCAGCCCTATGATTTTTTATTTTATTTTATTTTTAATAAAAAAGGTTGGTTTAGGACCTTTTTGACTTTTTTTTAGCCAAATACCCCAATATTAATTACATACCAAAAAATTGTTCAACAAATTATTTTAAAAAAATATTTTATGGACCACAATCATTCATATCTCAACAATTTTAAAATTACACTACACTTTATTTCGAGATAAAATTTTAAACAAAATTTTGATGATATTTAGTATGAGAAATGTTTTTTTTTTCGAAATCTCCCCCCCGAATAGCCCGAAATTTAGAAGAGAGAGAGAAGAGAGGGGAAGAGAAGGAGCTCCGCCCGACGTTGCCCGATCGTCGCCCGCCGTCACCTCCGCCTCTGCCTCGCAGCGCCCCCGCCTCTGCCTCTACCCCCGCCTCCGCCTCCGCCTCCGTCCCCGCCCCCCGCCTCCGCCTCCAGCCCAATTTGTTGGCCCCCTCCAGTCTTCTTCTCCTCTCTCTTCTTCTCCTCCTCTTCTTTCTTCTCTTCTTCTTCTGATTTTCTTCTTCTGAAAAAAAATAAAAAAAAAATAAAAAAAAACGACGAAAACGACGTCGTTTCGTCGTTTCGGGGGATTCGGGGAAGGCAGATTCGAACCACCAATCACTTCTGATTTAGTATTTTTCATTATAATTTGCTTGAAGAACAAATATACGAATAACTTCTCGAAATTTGTGAGATGTTGGGCTTTGGGATCCATTGAAAATGTCAAATCATAATTTATTTTTCAAAAAACTAGCAAAGTGAGAATGGTTTGGATTTATGGATGGAAAATTGAGGGAGTTCATTCATGGTGTTTTTGGGGAGTCTAGAGGTGAAAGTGCATGCTTGGTTTTAAAGAAACCCATGAAAATGTGATTTGATTGCTTTGATGATTTTCTCACTTTTGTTTGTTTGTTTGTTTCTTCTTTCATTCTGTTGCATAGCTAACTAACTTAACTAGCATAAAATTTCACCAATTAACTAAAAAAATCATATGGTTTTTTAACACAAACCAAACATAATCATTTGAGATTGCATGACAGATATTAGCGCCAACTTGCCTACATTTTATGCTTACAAATTTTTTTTTCTAAAATTTTCACTTAAATTATGTTTGAATCATGAATTTAAGTAAAAATTTAGAGATATATTTTTTTTTCCTTTTCCAAACACTTTTTCTTTTTTCGTTTCTAAATTTTTGTCCATATCTATAACTCAAACACAACCTTACCTTAATTTGAATGAAAATAATTAAAAAGAATAATTATTGTTTGTTCACAAGAAAATAATTAAAAAGAAAAAAAAAAATTTGCTCCGAAGCTCACTAGTTTTATGGTTATAAAATAGTGAATAATACTAAGGATCATAAAAATAAAAATAAAAATCATGAAATACTTCATAAAGATTTTTTATCATTTGATTAGTGTGTGGTGTTTTATTATATGTGTAATCTAACGGTAGAGAATCTTTCGTGATCATATTCATGATATTTTTTCATGATCTCTAACATTATTCTAAAATAGCTCCATCAAAGGCAATGGTGCTTTTAACCCTTCCATTGTGTTTAATCTTTACAACTATTTTTTGTATGCTTTGATCTCTATCATGCTATATTTTTAAATGTCAATTGATACATATTGGGTTTTTACTCTTTTAATGCCGGTATACCTCTGTATATTTGGTGGGGATGAAAATCACATATGTATCAGTCGATTCCTGATACATATTCGAGCCCGTTTGGTTTGGAGTTAAATAGATGGAGGGGATTAGGATGGAGGTGGGGTTATTTAGTATTGTGTTTGTTTGTAAAGTTGGGGAGGGGATTAGGATGGTAGATGTGATATAGATGGAGGTTGGAAGGGGGATTGAGATGGAGGAGGTGGAGATGGTATTAGAAAAATAATGAGGGGATTAGAAATTTTTTTATTTTTTATATATTGGGAATTTTTTTAAAATATTAATGTTTAATTTTTTATATATTTTTTATTTGTTTTATTATTTTATATAAAAATAATTTAACAATTCCTACACTAACAACTATCATCAAAACAAACACAATTTTACTTAATCCCCTCACTATCAATCTCCTCACTAACAATCCCCTCACTAACAATCCCCTCACTATTAATTCCCTCCATTTTACCTCTGAAAACAAACGGGGCCTTAGTTCATAGCTAATGCACAATTGATATAGCTGGTTTACAACACACAGTCGGTTTGGAAGTTATAACAATTTTTTTGCGACTAATGATTTTAAAAAATTTATGACCTCATCGCTCGATTCTCAATACGTATTGCTCAAAACACTCGATACTAGGAATAATATTTAAAACCTTTAGCAGTAGCAAAACACATTTGGAGATTACCTTCATCATACATCATGTTATGATGGGCTACCAATTTGCTTAATGAATTTTCAAATTTTTATTTATTTATTTCAACAATATGTATAAGAATTTGCAAAGCCATGATCGGGTGCTAGTAGCCACTTCGAATCAACATATGAGTCAATTTGGAGATGCAATCCGAGGCGTTAGATCTGATCTGATCAAAAGTGAACTAGGTGCTTATGGGGAGATGATCTTAGGATCAAGCTCTGCATATGTACAAAGCAATGTAAAGACACTTTCTAATCTTTCATCTTCTTCAATTGGAATCTTGGAAAAAAGTTTCAATTTTATGTTCAATTTATTGATATGAATTCTGTTAAGAGTCATCATTGACTTTTCTAGAATTATCTAGGCTATTAATTGCATATGTTGAATAATCTAGAAGACTTCGAAAAGATCTAGAAGACTCTAGAAAGATCTAAAGAAATCCAGAAGATTCCGGAACATTAGAGAAACTTGTAGAAATCTAGAGAAATCTAGAAGGTTCCAGAAGGCTCTAGAATATTTTAGAAGTATAGAAAGTACTATTATATACCAGAATAGGTTAGAGAGTTCTAGAATATGGGAAAGTATGTGTGTATACTAGAATATTCTAGAGGGTTAATAATAGCCCTTGGATCAAAATGATCATAGCCATCCATTGAGGAGGTGAATGACTATATAAAAGGAAGTGACCTCATTTGGAAGGTACAAGACACAAAAAACAAGAGTGGAGTCAAGTTCTTGAGTGTGAGTGATTCCAAGAGTGAGGTGTCCTTAAGAGTCTTCTTGTATACTTGAGTGTATCTTTGTATCTAAATAAAGATTCACTTTTGTATAGCCGTTGTGTTCTAACTCAACAATTTGGTATCAGAGCAAAGCAGTCAAGAACCGTTTTCTTAAGTTGATCGTGCACAACTTAAGACTGTGAAGCTTATGGATTAGAAACCACATTTACTTAGTGAAAATACAGGAGGATCACACCAAGTCACGGTGGTAGATCTTGTGAACACAACGAGTGGAGTCATAAGACTCAACAACAACAACTATCAGAGTTGGCAAAGTCATATCAAGTCCTACCTTAAAGGGCAGGATTTGTGGGAGGTTGTTAATGGAAATGAGACTACACCATTTTTCAAGGAAAATACCGAGGCACTCTGCAGATGGAAGATCAAGGTTGAAAAGACAATGTATGTGCTCAAGACAACCATAGAAGATGAGTTGCTCGGGCGCATCAGGAATGATGACACACCCAAGGTAGCATGGGACACCTTTGCATCATTGTTTTCAAAAACAAATGATACCGGGCTCCAATTTCTAGAAAATGAGTTGAGAAAGTAAGTCCATAAGTGAATATTTCACAAAAATTAAGGATCTATGTCATGAAATTTCAAATCTAGATCCTAAAGCAAATATTAATGAGGAAAGAATAAGGAGGATTATTATACATGGGTTAAGGACCGAGTATAATGCATTCATTACAGCTATAAGGGGTTATCCAATTCAACCATCTCTTATAGAGTTGGAGAATTGATTGGCCAATCAAGAAAGCCTATGCAAGCAAATGGCTAGGGTCTCATTGAAGACTGAAGAAGAGGCACTATTCAATAATAACAATAGAAGGGTGGACCAAGACGGCCTAACTCTACAAGGCCAAAAAAAAAAAAAATGAAGAACAAGCCAAATCACAGCAGCAGGATGGGAGCTCTCAAACAGAGGGAGCTCAATCTGTCAGCAACAACCATGATCGATGATCCTCAGCACCATGGCGGCATAACATAGAGTGCTACAAATGTGGAAAGATAGGTCACTATGCAAAAGATTGTCGTTCAAAAAGAAGGCAAGAAGAAGGTAACTTGGTGACATCCAAAAGTCACCAAGACAACTGCGAGGAAGAATGAGACTTCCAAGCATTCTTTGTAGTGTTCGAATCTAATGAGACATATTGCTCTGAAGAAATAGACTTTGATGCACGAGAAGTGCAAGAACAACACAATCCAACCATTAGTGAAGTGGTTGTGTGTACGGTTGTGTCTGAGCCTAATGAATCGGCTCTTGTGGCAGAGTCTAAGCTGGAGCAATCAACTACAACAATGATTGGATTGTTGATTCAGGATGCTCTAAACACATGACTGGAGCTGTCCAGCATGTTCGAGTACACAGGTGGTCGGGTAGTAGTGACAACTGATAATACAAGGTTGCCGATCACCCATGTTGGTAAGACAATCATTACTCCTCGCTTCAACTCTAACCAAATACATTTGCAGGAAGTCTATCACGTGCCAGGAATTAAGAAGAATCTGTTATCAGTCTCACAACTCACATCCTCGGGAAACTATGTGTTATTCAGCCCAAAGCATGTGAAGGTTTACCAGAGGTTTAAGTTATCTGGTACTCTCATCATGGAAGAAAAATGGTCAGAGTCTATCTACATAATGTCAGCAGAATTAGCCTACGTAGATAAGACTCGAAAGAATGAGACTGCAAACCTTGGCATGTACGCTTGGTTCAAGTGAGCTATCACAAGCTAAAAATAATGATGAAGAAGTCTATACTCAAGGGCCTTCCTCAACTGGATATTCAAGAAGATATAATTTGTACCGGATGTCAGTATGGTAAGGCACATTAGTTACTATATGAAGATTCAAAGTATAGAGCTAAGGAACCCTTAGAGCTTATCCACTCAAATGTCTTCAGACCAGTAAAGCAAGCATTAATCAGCAGAATGCGTTACATGGTGACCTTTATTGACAACTTCTCAAGGTACATATGGGTGTATTTTATGAAAGAGAAGTCTGAAATTCTGGCCAAGTTCAAGGAATTTCGTAAGAAGGTTGAAAGTGAGCTTGGAAAGAAGATTCGATACTTGCGAACAGATAATGGAGGAGAATATACATCAATAAGTTCTCTAACTATCTTAGAGATGCCAAATTTGACATCAGTTTACCTACTCAGGTATTCCACAACAGAATGGAGTGGCTAAAAGAAATAATAGGCATCTTGTAGAGACTTATCGGAGCATGCTACATGCTAAGAATGTGCTTAGCAAATTTTAGACTAAATGTATGAAGACAACAACTCATGTGATCAACAGGCTACCGCAGGCAGGTTTAGGGTTGGTCTCACCCTTCCAGAAGTTATGGCACACAAAACCCACAATAAGTCACTTTCAATTATTCGGATGTGTCTGCTACGTATTTGTGCCAAATCATCTACTTAGCAAGTTCGATAATAAGGCAATTCGTTGCATCTTCATGGGCTACGACAGTTAAAGGAAATGGTGGCAATGTGTCTGCTACGTATTTGTGCCAAATCATCTACTTAGCAAGTTCGATAATAAGGCAATTCGTTGCATCTTCGTGGGCTACGACAGTTAAAGGAAATGGTGGC
Source organism: Camellia japonica (assembly GCA_030407325.1). Lineage (NCBI taxonomy): Eukaryota > Viridiplantae > Streptophyta > Magnoliopsida > Ericales > Theaceae > Camellia > Camellia japonica. Next base: position 191,525,527 of record JAPPVO010000019.1, read on the forward strand.
AATGTTGTAACCCCACAATTGGCCATTGCTATACTTTGAGAAATGTTGTATTTGACGAAGCCACATCTTGTATCTTGGTGGTCTTCACAAGATGTACCATTGCCAGACTCCAAAAATTTAAAAGATCAGTTACAAGAAAAGCTGAGAAGCAAAGACAAGAGGAAGAGGCACCTCTTAGTTTAGAAATCATCAAAGAGCCAGTATTAACACAAAGTAGTGATAAGCTAGAGCCTGACTTGTCAAAGACACCAAAAAGATTTTCAAGTTCATGGAAAATAGGTGTCCATCACAAGAGTCCAAAAGAAGTTCGCTTGAGCCAACAAGAAGGGGTTGAAAAGATTGGACCAAAACTCAGAAGGTAGGAAAAACAATTTAAGCCTAATCCGAAGTATGCAAATGCTGCTCTAACTGAATAAGATAACATTTCAGAGCCAACGATGTTTGAAAAGACATCCCAAAGCAAAGCATGGCAGAAGGCAATGGAGGAAGAGATTCAAGCCCTCAAACAGAATCAAACATGGAAGCTAGTTCCTAAGCCCAAGGACGTGAAGCTGATACCATGCAAGTGGGTGTACAAAGTAAAAACTCGTCCTGATGGATCGATAGAAAGGTACAAAGCACGTCTAGTGGCTCGAGACTTCTCAGAGCAATATAGATTGGACTATGATGAAACATTTAGTCCAGTAGCAAAGATCACAACGGTGCGAGTACTAATAGCACTTGTAGCCAGCAAGTCTTGGAAGCTGTAGTAGATGGACATAAAGAATGTTTTTCTGCATGGTGAGATAGATCGTGATATATATATATATATATATGGAGCAACCCGAGGGGTTTGAAAGCAAAGTCCATCCAACTTATGTTTACAAATTAAAGAAAGCCTTGTAGGGCTTAAAATAAGCGTCGAGGGCATGATATGGCAAAATAGCAGAATTTCTAGTACAAAGTGGGTACTTGGTGGCACCAGCGGACTCGAGGCTATTTGTCAAGTCTCAAGGTGAGAAACTAGCTATAGTGCTAGTATATGTGGATGACTTAATCATCACCGGAGATGATAAAGAAGAGATCCAAAGGACAAGAGAGAACTTGTCAATACAATTTCAAATGAAGAGGCTTGGAGAACTCAAGCATTTTCTAGGGCTTAAAGTAGAACAAAGTAACAAAGACTTATTCCTCTGCCAGCAGAAATATGCTAAAAATTTGCTGCAGAAGTATGGGATGCTTGAGTGCAAGCCAGTTTCTACACCAATGGAGATGAATGCCAAGTTATGCTCAGAAGAAGGTAAAGACCTGGAGGATGCAACTATGTATCAGCAACTAGTAGGTAGTTTGATCTACCTCACCCTCACTCGGCCAAACATTACATATGCAATTGGTGTAATAAGCCGGTATATGCAATAGCCAAAGAAACCTTATCTAGAAGCAATTCGTCGAATACTCCGATATGTGAAGGGTACAATTGACTTCGGTCTTTTGTACAAGAAATGTGAAGCATGCAAGGTAATTGGCAACTATGATGCTAATTATGCGGGAGATCATAGCACACAGAGGTTGACTATTGGATACATGTTTAGCCTTGGTTCAAGAGCAATCTCTTGGTGCAGTAAGAGACAACCTACAATATCATTATTTACCACAGAGGCTGAATATAAAGCAGCAACAATGGCAGCTCAAGAAAGCACATGGCTTATACAATTGATGAATGATCTACACCAGTAAGTTGACTATGGAGTATTGTTGTACTATGACAATCAGTTAGCAATACGTTTGGCTGAGAATCTAGTGTTTCATGCAAGGACAAAGCACATGCAGGTACATTACCATTTCATTCAAGAGAAGGTGCTACAAGGAGAGATAGATATGAAATCAATCAGAACAAATGACCAAGTAGTAGACTTGTTTACTAAAGGACTTGGAGCTTCAAAGTTTGTAGAGCTTCGGAAGCAACTCGGCTTAACTACAAAAGAAGAACTAAATAAATGAGTCAATGCTGAAGGGGAGTGTTAAGAGTCATCATTGACTTTTCTAGAATTATCTAGGCTATTAATTGCATATGTTGAATAATCTAGAAAACTCCGAAAAGATCTAGAAGACTCTAGAAAGATCTAAAGAAATCTGGAAGATTCTAGAACATTGTAGAAGATTCTGAAACATTAGAAAAGCTTGTAGAAAAGGTTCCGGAAGGTTTTAGAATTTTTTAGAAGTATAGAAAGTACTATTATATACTTAGAATAGGTTAGAGAGTTCTAGAATATGGGAAAGTATGTGTGTATACTAGAATATTCTAGAGGGTTAATAATAGCCCTTGGATCAAAATGATCCTAGCCATCCATTGAGGAGGTGGATGACTATATAAAGGGAAGTGACTTCATTTGAAATGTACAAAACACAAAAAACAAGATTGGAGTCAAGTGCTTGAGTGTAAGTGATTCCAAGAGTGAGGTGTCCTTGAGAGTCTTCTTATATACTTGAATGTATCTTTGTATCTAAATAAAGATTCACTTTTGTATAGCTGTTGTGTTCTAACTCAACAAATTCTACTTTTGTGTTTTTTTTGGTGAATATATATATATATATATATATATTTTTTTGATTCAGATGAAAATAAAGAGAGTTTACAAGAACACCATGGGAAAGATTACTCCCTTCTGGAGCTGACATTCACCATGTCAGCAACCAATAAAGAAAACAAAGAAGCAGGTGGATCATCCAAAAACACTAAGTGTTCCTGCTGACTAACTCCTAAATTAGCCAAGGCATCAGCACAGTGATTTGCTTCCCTAGGTATGGCTTGAATTGAGCAGTTGCATCTTCTGAGGAGAAAATTGGCATCTTCAATGAGAGCTCTATAGGGGGAGGTCCCTGTAGCTCCATCACATATTAGCTTCATGGCTGCCTAAGAATCTGTCTCAATTTCAATGTTTGACAATCCCTTCTGCATGATGATGGTCAATCCTCTGTAAATGCCCCAGATTTCAGCTTCTAGGCTTGTGCAATTGCCCAAACAGCCATGGTAGCCCCAGGTCCATGTTCCCACTTCATCTCTGAGCAACCCGCCATAGCCTGATTGTCCTGCATCTCCCTTGGAACTGCCATCAGAGTTTAGCTTGAGCTTACCTGCAGAGGGACAAAGCCAACTAGTTAATTTAGGTTCTGAGAAATTGGGATGAAGAACATTAAGGAAAGCTTCCTGAATGTCCATAGCTTGCTTGAGAATGGATTGGACACTGATGAGGGGAAATGGGTATGGTTCTCAAACATTTCTTTGTTCCTATCCTTTCATATAATCCAAAGAGTTATAACAAAGATCAAGGGCCAGTGTGTATTATGGACTTGGATCTTGCTACTCATGTTTGTTTTAATCCACCCTTGCAATGAGGTGGTGTTGCTGGCTTGCCACCAGTCATGATCCCTGAGGTGCAGCCAGATAACCTTGGCTTTGGAGCAACTTATAAGGAGATGGTGGATGTCTTCCTTGGTTGTGTTACATCTGGGACAGAGGTCAGACTCTGACATATGCTTAATCAGTCTCATATAGTTTGTTAGCAATCTTTCGTGCATAATTAACCAAAGAAAACTTTTGAACTTTTGAGGAATTTTGATTTTCCAAAGCCACTGCCAGTTAAACTCAATATTATCCTGCTCAGATAAGGCTTGATAAGCAGCTGCGGTAGAGTACTCACCACTAGTAGACCCTATCCAGTGAGGGGGTGAATATATGACAGATTAACAGATATTTCTCCAACCCTCAATGTTACTTTGAAGTAGATGATTTGTATGTGAAGAATAAATTGAAGGTGGTCTTGTTTCCATTTCTGCACAAAGTATGCAATACTAGTATGTTTGGTTGCCTTTTCATTTTTGTTTTTGGTTTTTATTTTTAAGAGAATACATAAAAGTTTGGCGAACTATTTTCAATAAAACTTTCAAAAACTACTTTTCAGAAAATACTAAAAAGTTAATTTTTTGAATTTTTAAAAAATGTGTTTGCACAAAAATGGTAACCTTGGTGGACGTTTTTGAACTTTTCAAAATGGAGAAAATGTTAACAAAGAAAGTAAAAGCACAACTAAATCTTTTTCCCAACAACGTTCCATATAGTACTACTACAATCCCGAAAAGTTCGCACACCAAAATCACAGACGTGAAACATTTTGTTTTCAACTATAAAGATGCAAACAAGATATGAGAGGCAAGTGATTTAGGTGCACTTTTTTTTCGATGTGCGTATACTTTTCATTAGGCGTATGATGTGTTTCTTTTTTCTTTCTTTTTTTTTTTTCATTTTTTTTTTCCTTCTTTTTTGTGTGTGGTGATCTTGAACCAGAGAGGGGAGTCTTGCATATGATAACACTTGAATCTTTGACCTCTTAATAATATGCAAAGACTGAAGTAATTCTAAATTGGTTTGTTCTTTGATTTTATTTCTTTTGTTTTGATGTGAAAAGTTGAATATTTTCTTTTATGTTTTGATTATAATCTCTTGATCATATATATCTAAATAGGGGCATTGGATGAGAACAAGAGAGAAAGTTGGGGGAGAATTCGCATACAAACCACCAGTACATGATATAAATGCACCTGATTTGTACATCCCATTGATGGCATTTGGTACCTATTTGGTTCTTGCTGGCTTCATTTTGGGCATCAATGGAAAGTAAGTCCAACACAAATTGTTTAATGAATAAACCTTGCAACTTTACTTCTAACCATGGCTTTGAATAATCCATTTTCACTTAGATATTCTGAAAAACACTCATTTTTTGGGGGAAGTATTTGTAAAGTAGCTTTCTAAATTTTCAAAAAATCTTTCACAAAAATGAAAGCCATGTGTTTTTAAACTTTTCATTATTTTTATTTTCAAAAATAAGAAAAATAAATAAATATGAGAATAAAAAATGAAAGTGATACCAAGCATAACCAAATTTTCAATGCAATTTTTATTTTTATTAGTAAAAGAAAATTTTATTAGCTCAAAATATACAAAATATATTGAGATAATAAGAACTAAGAAAAGAAATTCACGATAAGAAGGCTTAATTCTTAATCCAGAATATGTTACTAAGGCTTAATTCTTAATCCAGAATATGTTACTAAGATACCAACAAATATTTACCAAAGTAATTCCCTTTACAACTAAAGCACTCCCAAATAACTAACCGAAAGCACAAAAAAAAAACATCAAAATTACAACACAACTTAGAAAATTGAAACTCCCATTAGGAAAAATTACACTAAAAGAGCTCTGTAAAACCATTATGGCAAATTACACTTTCTACCCTTAAACATTGTCCTCAAAATTTAACACATACTTTAAAGTGGTCTTTCCGTCACTCACGGGTTAAAATTTGAATAGAAAGTGCTTATGAAGAGTCAAGTGAGCATGTTTTAGCAGTATTAGAAAAGACGAGTCTATCACAAATTAGACTTTTTACTATATAATTTTAGTAAAATTTTAATTTGGTTTGTCATGTTTCAATCTACGCTCAACTTTTTACTTGTGAGTGACAAGAGGACTGAGCACTTAATTATAATTAGAAATTGATAGGCCCAAAGAAAAATTCAAGTAAAAATTGAAAGGTGAAACTTATAATATACTCAAAACATTATATATACTCTTAAGAGCATGCCAAAAGGTTCCTAATTTTTCTCTTAATTTCTCCTTGTGTATTGTAGGTTCAACCCGGAAGCTTTGGGGGTGCAATTCACAAATGGATTGCTCTGTTGGCTATTGCAAGCCCTCCTACTGGAGACTATAATGCATTGGCTAGGAGGTGGCAACGTGGCGGTGTCAGTGCTCGACATGGTTGCCTATGGCGGATACACTTTTGTGGCAGATTCTGTTGTCATGTTGGTTAGGGGTTTTTGGAGTAGTGCATTCTATGTAGTCACTTTGTGGGAACGCTTTTGTGTAGGAGTGTTGTTGGTGAAGACCATGAAGAGGATTCTAATTGCAGAGGTGAGAAGTTGTGACATTAAACATTCTGGCAAACGCCACTATCTCTTGCTCTTGATGGCTATTGCTCAAATTCCCTTGTTATTTTGGCTTGGCAATGTTGGTGTTTGAACCGTAAATTCAATGGAGCTCTAATTTTTGTGTATTATAACTTATTTTTAGCGAGTTGGTTTTATTTTCTTTGAGATTGCTAGACATATCTTCTTTTTTTTTTTTTTGTAAGTCATATCCAGTCTATGGGTGTTATTAGAGAATAAAAATCTCAATCTAATTGACCAAGTGGGAGATGTTGAATTGAGTAGCCAAATTGCTCTCAATGCAATAGTTAAATTTTTTTATTAAAACCTTGAATGGGAATTTCTTGCATTGAACTACTTCTTTTTTATTTATTTATTTATGTATGTTTGTATTTAATATTAATAGCATTAAATGCTATGCACAGGAAAAAAATATATTTCCTTAAAATTCTATAGTACCCTTCGATTTAGGCTCATATATAATTATCTTTTGGTGGTTATATTAATTAAAAAATGTTAATCTATATTGGTCCTATAATTCTATATTATATTATGAAGTTGCAATACCTAGGTTGTAATTACCCTTAGACATAAGAAATTATCCAAAAATATATTATTATGACTGCCATTAAAATTAAAATGTAAAATTTGTTAAAGTATTATTATGATGGACATTTAATGGGACTCAATAAATTGCCACATTTACTGAAGATAGATTTTTTGGCCAAATATGCTTCAGCTGGGCCAAAAATTGGCTAAAAAATTATCGAATTTGACCAAGATTGTGGCTGGTTGAGCTAGGCGAATTAAAGCTTAGGCTTTGTTTTGAAAGGTTTTCTATATTATAATGAAAAATTTTAAATTGTGAGTTACAATATTCAATTATAAAAAGAAAATTTGATATATAACTGTAACCATATAAGTAGTTAAACAAATTAATATAAATACAAGAAAAAATATTAGGAAAAAAGACTCCACAAATCCCAAGCTTTTAGTGAGATGCATAAACACTTAAACCCTGAGCTAGTCAATTGACACATAAACATAAATGTTTTAGTTTGAAATAATGAAGGGAGAATTACCAGTCAGTGCTAATTAGAAAATTTATTTACAAAAACATGGTAAATATTATAAATATTAATAATTATAATTATAATTATAATTTTTTTTTAGAGCATTGATAGAGACCCCCTCCAATCACCACCCCACACACACACGTGGCGGGTGTAATTGGAGGAGAAGGAAAAAAAAAAAAAAAAAAGCAAAAGAAAAAGTAGCCAATCAAAAAAGAGAAGGGGTCAAAGGGAGTGTGGGGAGGGGGGAAATGGGGTCTCCAACATTTTTGAATGTCATATCATATTAAGATTGTATAGGCTACTAAATTGTAGTAAATTCTAACACAAGTGACCTAAAAGAGTGGGTCTAAAGCCAATAATAGCTCATGTTTTTCTTACGAGAAATGGTCAAAACTTCTCAAAATCATCCATACAAAATACCAAGTAGTAATGTAATAACAAACCAATTGTTGCCAAGTGTCACACAATGCTCCTCTCAATCCTACATGGTCCACGTGTCAATCATTCACATTCTTTCACCCCTATAATTATTGTATTTGTACCCATTTCCACAACCTCCCTCTTCCCTCAACCAATACTTGGTAACCACCTTAAAACACATGCATGCATGCACAATTAAAAGAGTTATAGAAATAAGAAGATTACAAAGTGAATGAAACAAGCAAAAAAATGGTGAGAAGTTCAGGCAAAGTGAAGGCGGCGGAAGCCGAAGCGACGCCAAAGTTGCCGCAGCCAGGGCCGCACACGAAAGAGGTTCTTCACCAACAGAAGAAGTTACCAGTTTGCCCTGCGAAATTGGCGATTGGTGGTTTGGCATTTGTAGTTACCATCGGTTACTTTACCTTGTACTCTAAGAAAAAGCCCGAAGCCACCGCACTTGATGTCGCTAAGGTTGCTACTGGAGTTGCTGCTACTGCTGAAAACACCAAACCTCGCAAGTAGAGATGTTCTTGTTCACATACTTCAATTTATGCCTTTAAATTATTATTTTTTTTTGGATTTAAACTTGTTTTTATTTTCATTTCCTTGGTATTTTTCCAATTCTCTAGTTGTTCTTATCTTTTTTATGGTTTATGAATCATAACAAATAAGAGTTTACATTCTTCTTTTTTCTTTTTTTCTTTTTAATCAACAAAAAAAGATAATTTTATTAATGTAAAAGAAAAGTGTACAAGAAAGGTACACCGCAATTACATCAAAACGAAAAAGGCAAGGTAGCTTGTATCCGAGAGGAAAATTAGATGTGTCACCCAATGAATTTAACTAATTTTCATTAATTTATGATCTATGTAGTTATGTTAATTTCATTAATTTATGATCCATGTAGTTATCTCGTATCATTATATTTGTTACACAAGTTGCTATATTAAATTACCCACCTTTGTTTCACTAGTTTCAATTAACATAAATATCTTGAAGAAAAAAAGAAAAAAACCATGAAAATTATTGGTCTGCACAGACTCAAAAAGATAGATATCGATGAAATAATTAATTTTAATTTGAGTCTTAAAGAGATTATTTTTAAATTATAGGGTTCGAATTACCAACTAAAAAAATAAAAATAAAATAAATGTTAATTGCATGATTTTAGAAGCCCAAGCCCAAAGCCTTGTCCTAAGCCCAAGGGATATAGGTTGCCTAACCCAGCATGATTTTGGCGGGATTGGGTTGGGTAATTTTTTCACCCCTAATAAGAGAACTAAGAGAGATTTTTAAATATGAATTTTTTTTTTTAAATATGATTGGACTCATGACAAAAATCCGTATCTATTCTTTATATTATATAGGGTATACATTGAATTCGGTATGAATTCTTTTATCGCAACTTTTCTTATCTTAAATGTGGGGACAAATTTTTTTTGAGTACCAACACGTGGCCAAGGTGACGCTGAAATGTCAGCCGAGGTGTCACGTGTCCTGATCATAACACCGAGGTAATTTCGGCTAGTCCGAGGTTATTTTCGAAAATACCGGAATTCAGGATAAGCAGATAAGGGACAAGAGTCCTAGAATAGAAAAGGGCTTCAGTTTGGATAAAGATAAAACTCTAAGAGAGTTTATCACAATCCTACTAGGAGTCCAAGTTAGTAATCCTAAGTCCATTGAAGTTAGGCTTCTATTGGGACTAGATTTGTGTTGGCTATAAAAAAGGCACCCCCATGGGTCTAAGGTATGCTTTTTGTATTCTGAATAATAAGTTATGTACTTTTGCTATATTTGAGAGATAACTGACTTGATTGTCGGAGTGCCCCCGGGTGGACGAACCACCGCTGGCACCTCATCTTTCTGTTATAGGTCATTCAGTCGCCATCTATTCTGCCAGTGCTCTCCAGTTGAATACTAGTTTGGCAGTGTGGTCAGAATTCCACTCATACAAATTTTGCGCCGTCTGTGGAACAAAAGGAGAATAGATGGCCAACGACAGACAAGAAAAGAAGAGTTGGGGAACATCCTACTGGGAGTGGAAAACATATGACCTTGACGTCGAAGAAAACAACTGCAACAAAGAGCTCAGATAAGAATCGCGAGAAAAGACGTCGGCCAGGAGGGCGACACGTCGAGAAGTCAAACCGAAGCGAGTATTATAACGAGGAAGACCTCCAGGTGTGGAAGGAAAGATGCCTGCGGAGGGACAACGAAATGAAATGAATGGCAAACAACTTAGCGGACCTGCAAACAGTCGTCAACTTCATGATGCAAAACAATGTCATGCAGCCACTGTTCCCGTTGCAAGATACGCCAATTCCAGCGGCCAAGAAAGATGCCCGACAAGATGGGCAGAAAACAGTCCCTACAGTCCCCCAGCACACCAGGAGCGAAAAACACTCTCACCGGCCTTCAAGGGAGGTCGGGCGAGGAGAGTCAAGAAGGGAAGAATCTCGAAGGACACATCGCACCAAGAAAGCAGACCCCAAAGAACATCGGCATGTTCAAGGGAAGGAGTTGTGCTTCGATGCAACTAATGGAGAAAGGTCGAAGAGGACTCACAATGAAGCTGAGAGTGGTGCACCAAAAAGGCTGAGTCGGGAGATAGTCGAGCTCCTGGACGGACCAAGGAGGATCTAAGGGATTACCTACAGAGGAGGCAACAAGATGCCGAGGTAACCTCCCCGACCAAGCCGAGAATGCCATTCTCAGTAAAATTGGACAAATTCGAAGCCCCGAAGAGGTTTAGCATGCCAAGATTACAGATCTACGATGGTAAGTCGGACCCCAACTTTCACCTCGGTTTGTACCTGAACTCGATGGCGTTATACACCGGGAACAAGCCGTTGCTTTAAGGTGTTCCCCTCATCCTTCGGAGAAATTGCATCGGACTGGTTTCACAAGTTGCCGAAAGGAACTGTGAAAACCTGGGAAAGCCTGGCCGAGATGTTTATGGCCAGGTTCGTTACAAACAAGCTGCAATCATTAAGGGTGGACGCCTTGATGGCCCTGAGAATTAGCGAAGATGAAAGCCTTAGGGCCTATGCCAAAAGGTATTATGAGGTATTTAACCGAATACCAGGGTGCAACCAAGAGGTGGCGGTTGTGTCGTTTAAAAACGGCCTGAAGAATGACTACCTGCTTTAGAAATCACTGGCAAAGACATTGCCAAAAAGCATAGAGGAGCTTATGGCCAGGGTAGGAAAGTATGCCAGGGCCAGGGAGGATACGCTGGGGACAAAGGCGCCGAAACCAGAGAAGAAAAACGGCTCGCCGAAGCGAGACTGAGGTGATGGTGGCTACAACAAACCAGAAATCGGATTAAGGGCTGCTCAGGCAGTCACAACCGTATTCCGAATTCCGGTTTACAAAGTCCTGGAGAAAATCCGCAATCAGCCCTACTACAGAGCACCAGCAAGGGTACCAAGTGAGTTTATGGGAAGAAGCCTTGACAAGCACTGTGCTTACCATAATGAAGCTGGACATCTGACTCAGGAGTGCAGAGCCCTGAAGACACATCTGGAAGACCTGGTAAAACAGGGCCATTTAAGGGACTTGGTAGATGAAGCCAGGACAAAGGAAGGGCAGGCAAGACTGTCCCAGGAACCAACAGCACCACCCCACCAGCACCACAACCACAGGCAGGCGAACCTCGAATGATCAATGTGATCCACTCAAAGGTGAATGTGAATGAGAATGAGATAAGGGGGGAAACCCAAAAGGTAAAACACCTACAACATGTATATCAGGTCGAGAAAAAGAGACCTAGGGCAGGCGAGAGCCAAGGACCAGTGGTGTCCTTTACCAAGAAAGACCTGGAGATGGTGCAGCATGCACACAACGATGCCTTGGTAATATCTCTCAAGATTGGAGAGTGCCAAGTGAAGCGCATCCTAGTTGACTAAGGCAGCTCTTGTGACATCATGTATGTCAGGTGTTACAAGGAGCTTGGCCTTCACCAAGATGACTTGGAACAGTCCAATGGCCCAATGGTTGGGTTCAATGGAACACCGACATGGCCCCTGGGAGCAGCAAGCTTAGAAGTGCAGCTGGCACCAAGAGGGTGAAGACAGAGTTCACCATAATTGACACCCCCTCCCCTTACAATGCAATTCTAAAAAGACCATGGCTGCACGCAATGGGGGCTGTTCCCTCAACATTACACCAGCTACTTCGATTCCCAACAGAGCATATGATAGAGGAGGTTAGAGGGGATCAAGTGCTAGCAAAGAATTGCTCCATGGCAGTAATGAAATCTACCTACAACATACGGGAAGCAAAACTAGCAGGGGTTGAGGATGAAGACATGGAAGTCTTGGAGGACGTCGGCAAAGAGCCAGCCGAGAAGAGTGAGGAAGCCCTGAAAAAAGTCCTTGTCCAGCAAAAGGACGAAGAACGCTTCTTCCTTCTCGACTCAGGATTGGTCGAGGAAGAAGAAAAAGAACTGGAGGCGTTCTTGAGAACAAACATTGAGGTGTTTGCCTGGACTCCTTACGAGATGCCTGGCATTGACCCCGAGGTCACTTGTCACAGACTGAATATGGACAGGTCAGCCAAACCTATAATCCAATGAGCCAGAAGGCCGACGTTGACGCACGTTAAAGCAATAGAAGAAGAAGTGGATAGACTTCTAGAGGCCAGAGCCATTCGAGAGGTAAGTTACCCGACATGGCTATCAAATACGGTTATTGTGAAGAAAAAGAATGGGAAGTGAAGGGTCTGTATGGACTTCACTAGCCTGAACAAGGCTTGTCCCAAAGGCAGCTTCCCATTACCCAAGATTGACCAACTGGTGGATGCCACTTCAGGGCATGGAAGGATGAGCTTCGTGGATGCTTACCGGGGTACCATCAGATAGCTATGTACCCGCTGGATGAGGAGAAGACTGCGTTTATCACCCCAAAAGGGCTGTATTGCTACAGAGTGATGCCTTTTGGGTTGAAAAATGCAGGAGCAACTTACCAGAGATTGGTAACCAAGATGTTCAGACATCTAATTGGCAGAACAGTGGAAGTTTACATCGATGACATGGTCGTAAAGACCAAGGAACCTTTAGGTCATCTGGCCGACCTAAAGGCAGTCTTTGACATCCTTAAAACATATCGGCCCCGACTCAATGCATCGAAGTGTGCATTTGGAGTTGGATCTGGTAAGTTCTTAGGATATTTGGTAACCAGAAGGGGCATTGAGGCAAGCCCAGATCAGATCAAGGCAATCTTAGAACTGAAGAGCCCAACATCGGCAAAACAAGTGCAGATGTTGACTGGAAGGGCTGCAGCCCTGAACAGATTCATAAGCAGAAGTTCTGATAAATGTAAGCCTTTCTTCAGCTTAGTAAAGAAAGTCACAGACTTCTTATGGACCGACGAATGCGAAGCCGCCTTGACCGACTTAAAAAAGTATTTGACCACAGCTTCAGTTCTCTCAAATCCAGTACCTGGAGAGGAGCTATTCTTATACATGGCAGTTTCAGAACATGCAGTAAGTGTAGTGGTAATCCGAGAAGAAAATGGCGAACAAAGGACTGTTTACTATATAAGTAAAACCCTTGCAGATGCAGAGACCAGATATCTACCCGCAGAGAAGTTAACACTGGCTTTAGTAATGGCTTCCAAGAAACTGAATCATTACTTTCAAGCCCACAAAATTGTAGTGTTAACTGAACACCCCTTGAAATCCCTGTTGCAGCAAGGAGATCTAACAGGCAGAATAGCCAGATGGGCAGTGGCCTTGGGCCAATATGACTTGGAATTCAGACCCATAACAGTAATCAAAGGCCAAGTTTTGGCCGACTTCATGGCCGAGTTCACACCAGGTTCCATCACACATCGGGCTCCATTGAGCCAAGGTGTGCGATGTCCAGGTAAGCAAGAAGAAACCCAGTAGGGGACAACAGACAAAGGAACAAAGAGAAACTCAAGCCCTGCAGTATTTACATCGGCGACTCCTTCCGGTTGTTTGTAGATGGGAGTTCAAACCGGCAAGGAGCGGGGGCAGGAATAGTACTAGTATCGCCAGATGGGCAGATACTGGAACAATCCATTCGTTTGGGGTTTAAGGCCTCAAACAATGAAGCAGAGTATGAGGCGCTGATCGCAGGACTAAAGCTGGCAGCAGCCATGGAAGCCGACGAGGTAATAGTCTTTTGTGATTTCCAGCTTATAGTCAATCAGGCAATAGGGGAATTTGCAACCCGAGATGAAAAGATGTCGGCCTACGCAAAGGAAGTAGGCAGACTGGTAGCCTTATTTCAAAATTGCCGACTACAACAGGTAAGCCGAGATAACAACAGCCATGCCGATGCTCTAGCCAACCTGGCTAGTACAATAAAGCCTGGAGAGGCAAGAACAATAATGGTTAACTACTTGTCAGGTCTAAGCATAGAACCACTGAGCACAAAGCGTGAAGCAATGTGTGTGGAGATGGGACCAAGTTGGATGGATACAATAGTAGTATTCCTTAAAGAAGGAAAATTGCCAGACGACCGTAAAGAAGCACACAAGATCAGACTGAAGTCGGCAAGATTCAGTTTGACAGCAGAAGACCATCTCTACAGAAGATCCTTTACTGGACCCCTTCTGAGGTATGTGCATCCTGCACAGGTTGAAGACTTTCTGTACGAAATACATGAAGGAGTATGTGGAAGCCACGCTGGGAGTAGGTCACTTGCTCATAGGGCCATTACTCAGGGGCATTGGTGGCCTACATGCAGAAAGATGCTGAAACTTATGTCAAGAAGTGTGAGAAGTGTCAAAGGTTTACACCCTTGATACACCAACCAGCAACAGACTTGAACCCAGTGTCCAGCCCTTGGCCATTTGCCCAATGGGGCATGGATCTTGTTGAAAAACTGCCCCAAGCAACTGGACAAAGGAAGTACTTGCTGGTAGCAACAGATTACTTCACCAAGTGGGTAGAAGCTGAACCCCTTGCCAAGATTCGGGACGTTGATGTGAAGAACTTCATATGGAAGAACATCATCACTAGGTTTGGAATTCCAAGAGCAATAATAGCTGACAATGGCACACAGTTTGATAGTAAGCTAATCAAGAGCTTCTGTGCAAAGTTCAAAATCAAGAATTATTTTTCCACCCCAAGTTTTCCTCAAAGCAATGGACAAGCAGAAGCATCCAACAAAGTTATCTTGGATGGGATTAAAAAAAGACTGCAAGCAGCAAAGGGAAAGTTGGTAGATGAATTGCCCAATGTACTCTAGGCATATCGGACTACGCCGAGAAGATCAACTAGGGAATCCCCATTTACCATGGCTTATGGCACAGAAGCAGTCATTCCTCTGGAGGTTGGCATCCTAGGGATCAGAACCCAAGGAGTGGAGAATAGAACTAATGATGTATTTATAGCCCGGGATCTGGATCTGCTAGAAGAGAGAAGGGAGAAAGCAACAATTTTGCTAAGAGCATACCACCAGCAGCTTGCCAGGGCTTATAATAAGAAGGTGAACCCGCGAGAGTTCCAAGTTGGTGACCTCGTCCTGAGAAAGGTCGTCGGCAACAAGAATGATCCCAGAGAGGGCAAGCTTGGCCCGAATTGGAAGGGACCCTATAGAATCATCTTGGTCTTGGGCAATGGGGCATATCGGCTTGTGGACTGTAAAGGCAAAGAATTGCCAAGACCCTGGAATACTTGCAATCTAAAGTTTTTCTATCACTAAATTTTCTTGTTTTCTAAGTTTTCTTTTTGTCTTGTTATTAGCAGAAGTAATAAAGTTCTAGCTTGATCTTTAAACTTGTGTAATGTGATTGACCAGATACTTGACGATGTTTCTAAGTGAAACATGACAAATAACTTAGACTTATTATATGGCAGAGTAAAACTTTTACTTGCATATAACAGAGTTGAACTAAGTTGGCGATGTTTCTAAGCGAAACATGACGAATAACTTAGACTTATTATATGGCAGAGTAAAACTTTTACTTGCATATAATAGAGTTGAACTAAGTTGGGATAACCTGGACTTGTCATATTGGCATAATCAACCTCAGATTGAAACTAAGTACATATCAGTCAGATTAACAAAGAGTCGAGGTTGGTTAGCTCAGCCAGTCTTTGTTTAAATCTGACCTCTGCAACAAGGTCAAAGCCCCAGGCTTAAATGAGAACCCAAGTGGAACTTATGTTCACATTAGGGGGCAGAGGGCTGGAAAATGATGCTTGGAAGATTGGTTTAACACTTGTTGAAATTTGAGAAAAATTTACAAGTTGAAGTTAGACCGAGGTCATGTTTGACACTTGTTGAAATTTGAGAAAACTTTACAATTTGAAGTTAAACCGGGGTCATGTTTAACACTTGTTGAAATTTGAGAAAAATTTACAAGTTGAAGTTAAACCGGTATCATGTTTAACACTTGTTGAAATTTTTTAGAAAAATTTACAAGTTGAAGTTAAACCGAGGTCATGATTAAACACTTGTTGAAATTTTTTAGAAAAATTTACAAGTTAAGTCAAGGTTGTAACGAAAAAAATACTTGCATACTTGCTGAGATGAAAGCGTTGGTTTGTTTAACCGAGGTATATCACCCCGAGAAGATTGCACAGTTAAGGTGTATGTAGAAGACATGCAAATTATTCTAAATATAGAGGCATTAAAAGAAGAAGAACATACAAACATTCAAAAGAAAGGAAGTTGTGTTTACAGTCAAAAGAAGGCACGTTGGCCAGCTAAAAGTTTAACATAAACAGAGTACAAGGTACAAGAAATAAAAAAAGAAACATCAAAATAAAACTACTCGGTGTTGGCGGCAGGTTGGGTCTCACCCCCAGAAGACAGTTGGGAAGACTTCTCAATAGCCTTCTCAGTCGCGAGTTCAACATCAATCTCCTGAAGAGTTTGATCCAGGCTCTTATCGGCGATTGGCACCTCGGAGTTTGTCTTCTGAGAGGAGGCATTCTAGAGACCTCACCCTCCTCATCCTGAGACAAGTCCACGACTTGCTCATTCAGAGTAGGGGACTTGGCCCCAGCAGCATCCTTCTTCTTCATCACCAAAGCTTCCTCCTCAGACTCAGAATCGTCTTCGGATTGGCTTGGAGTAGGGGGGAATGGCAGGGGAGGACGTCGGCATTTTTGAGGAGGGAGTCCTCGGGACATCAAGCTTTTTGAAGGCAGCCATCTAACCAAGGGTGAAACCCTTGTTGCATGACTGTTTCACTTGCTTTTTGTAGTCCTCATTGACGTTAGCCGCCCCCTCGGCATATGTCTTTTCATCAGCAGCCTTGATCTCGGCCTTCTTTGTGGCCAAGGCATCCTGGAGTTCTTTCTGGGCCTTGGCCATCTTTTCCTCAGCCTCTTTCTTTTCGGCCTCAAGAACCTTCTTAATGGCCTCTACAGCATCTGCTTTCTCCTCGGCCTCATCTTTAGCCTTGATGGCTGCCTCGGCCTGGTCTAATAAAGTTTTCATCTTGGCCTCAGTCTTCTTGATGGTCTTTTGCAAACCAGAGGCCTCCCTGATCTTGTTGGCCAACTCCTTCCTCATTTCAAAAGCTTGCATTGAGAAGGAGTGGGCGTGCTGGATCGCCTGAAAGAAAATGGACAGAACAAAAGTTAGTAGAAGTTCTAAAAGTATGGAAGAATAAAGAAAGAAAAGTACCAAGTGTAAGGAACTTACTTGAACGGAATGCTGCAACATCAAAGTGAAGTTTTCATACTCGCTCATCTCGGCGTTGCGATCGAGATCTTCAAGAAGGAGCAAGGCTGTTGTAAGGGCAACGCCGACGTTAATGTCGACGGTGCTGTCGCTTACTCTGACCGGCCTGTCCTCTATTGTGATTGGGGGAGCCCAGGGGGAGTCAGACTTCAAAGAGCCCGAAGCTGTCGCCGACTCTGACCTCGGCCTCTTAGACCGAGTTGATTGAGATGGTTCGGCCTCGGCGGGCCTCTTCTCGGGGACGGAGGCGGTCTTCCCGCTCTCGGCCAATTTCGAAATTGGCAAGGTGTCCTCAGTATCAATCGAAAGTCACCGTTGCCTTAGGCTGGGCCTTCT
Organism: Camellia japonica; assembly: GCA_030407325.1. Taxonomy (NCBI): domain Eukaryota; kingdom Viridiplantae; phylum Streptophyta; class Magnoliopsida; order Ericales; family Theaceae; genus Camellia; species Camellia japonica. The sequence continues at coordinate 191,542,999 of JAPPVO010000019.1, forward strand.
TTCTTCTTTTGTGTTTTAGCTTTGGTTGAGCTGTGACAGTGTCAAGGATATCGGCCAGGAGATCGTCTGCAACTGTCTTCTTGCGACCCACCTCGGCAGGAATTGCGGTTCGGCGTCGACGTTGGGATGGAGGGATCAACTGTGGAGCCGAGGTAGATGGTTGTTCTGCTGGATCTGAAGTTGACCCCTAATCTGGCCGAGATGATGAAGTTACTGGTAGAGTTGTGGCAGAAGGAAGAGACTTGCTTTTCTGCTTCCTTGGGACGTCGGGTGGGACGTCGGGAAGTACCGACTTATAGATCAGGATGAAGTTGAGCAGTAAAGGAGCTCTCCGCTTGTGGACTGGCAGATCCAGCAACTTCTTAAGATCCTTGCTGGAAAAGAAGGACTTACGGAAGTCTTTTGGTGGTTGTGGAAGAGCTGCAAGAAAAACAGACGTTAGAACATATGGAAAGAACAAAGAATTAAAAGACTTGGAAAAAATACAACACTTGGCTCTTACCATTACCCTCTACGAATACTGTTCAGCTGAGAGGGTAGAGGTGAAGGTCATCATCTGGAGCAAACTCTCAGTTGCCCAAGACAATGAAGTAATCATCCCCGGCTCCTTTGTTGGAGTCTAGGAGGTCGGCAACAAGTTTGTACTCGGTGGACCTCGGTTTAAGGTAGTAGATGTAGCCTTTTTCTAACTTGAGGCCACACATGGTGTAGCAGTATTGAATGTCGGCCAAGGTTACCCTAGCTTTTTCTGGGCATGCTAAGGCAATTATACCATTGATAACTCGGTAAGAGTTAATGGCAAGCTGCATCGGGTTTAATTTGTAATAATGGAGGACTTCTCAGAAAAATATGTCTAGTGGAAGCCAAAGTCCACACTCAATGAAGGTGACGACTGGGAAGGGCATGGAGTCGACTGTAGGCATAATGGAGTCGTCCTCCCCAGCCAACCTGAGATGGACATCGGCTGGGATGGAAAATTCCTGCCTAAAGTATTCTAGCCTGGTTGGGATGTCTACCCTATGCCTCCACATACCCATGATGTCGGCTTGGGAAAGGATGTAGGATTTCAGAAGGAAGTGTTTTTGTGAAGGTTTTTGAAGGACCTCAGCTAAAACCTAAAAAGGTGCTGGGGTAAGAATTTGTGGAGATCTAAGGGGAATTCGTTTCAGTTTTTCTTAAAATTCGTGGGTTCTACCAACAAGTCCCAAACCTAGATCTATGGAAACAAAGGTTGAAGGCAGGAATCTGGAAAAGACATAGAAAATAGAAAACAAAGAACGTGTTTCAGAATCAAGAATGGTGATAAAACCATTAAGAAACACAAGGCAAAAGTTTGCACAGGTGTGTAAGGCCAAGAACAGTGGCAAAAATCAACAAGTGTGTGAGCAAAGTGTATATATTTTAGAGTGGATTGAGCAAAACGGAACCACGGAACAAATATACTTAATACATAGGTCGAAATTACAAACACAAATGAAGACTCAAGAACATGAATACAATCATAGTGGTGATATACAAAACGTAACGGTATAAAGTGAAACAAGAAATTGAATCAAAGAAAGGAACAGTGACTCACCGAAGAAAAATGAAGCCGAAGTAAAGTTCGCCGGGATCAGACGGTGGCCGAAAGCAAGGAAGTGCAGCAGAAGCCTCGTCGGAGGAGAGAGTGATACTGGTTACAGAGAAAACTTGACGGAAGCAACAACGGGGAAATTGAGAAGGTAAGAGAGAGAGAGTTTGAACAAAGACGACGATGTGAAGTGAAAAGACGAAGAGAGAGGGAATAAGTTTTGTCAAAACGTGAAGAGGCAGCAAAATGCAATTGATGTGCCTAGAACAATGTATTTGTCAGATGGCGCACGCAAGCGTGAGACGACTTAATGGCGCGTATCAGACACGGTCCAGTGGGGGATAGACGCATGGTAGAAACGGTTAAAATTTTGTGCGTAACAGCTCATGCGCGTGATAAAATGTCACGACCCGAACCCGCCCCTATGGGTTTAGCACCGTAACCGGCCAGTAATCCGTGATTACCGAAGGCCTGCTTAACAGTAGAACAGTAAAACAGAGTACAGGGGCTGGCGGAAGCCAAAACAGTAAATAAATAATGTCCAATGAGCTGTGACAGTCTGTATGCAAAAAGACTTTTCATACATATATACAATCAGTGCAAAATAGTATGTATAACATTTACAATCATTCAGGACAATGACTTAATCCCTGTTAAACAGTACAGTACAAAAAAATTCAGTCTATACAAAACAGAACAGAAAGGGGAAACTAAAACACCCCAAGACAGCCTTAGCTTGAACAGTTCTGGAACTCAAGTGAGGCACATAGGTTGGCTTGACAAAACTGGAGTTTACCCTGACGCTTCTAGCAACGGTCCAATGCCTGTACACCTACATGTATATATGAGCAGTGAGCTAAAGCCCAGTGAATAACATAATGCGTAAAGAGGTTAAGAATGAATGTCCTTTCAGTATGAAAACAGTCATTATCAGTATCAGTCATTCAGTATAACAGTCATATTGGTACATCCATTAGCATAGCAGTACAGTAAACAGTAGGTCTTAAAAGACCGAGTAGTCAATGATGGCCATCATAACAGTAAACAGAAGTTCCAAGATAGGAACTGACAGAGATCTCTGTAACAGTAGCAGTAACAGTAACAGTAGTTGCTATGGATGCCACAATACAGTTCAGAATAGAGGACATACATTCATTCAGTTAACAGTATCAATTCAGAAACAGTACAGTTTAACCATTCAGAAGATATTCATATTTGAACATATCTTTACACAGTTGTTACTCACAGAGTTCTGGGCTACAGTTAAGCTAGAGCGCGTCCTCAGATGCCAACCCTACACAGTTACAGATTGAACACACACTAAGCTACACAGTTGGGAAAATAATAACTTAATCCCTAATTTGCCTCGGTGTGGTTCTACATCTATTCCTCATTAAGATGCCTTAAACTAGGCCTAAGAATGCCTAGATGAAATGAGGATGCAAAGATGCACTTTAAAAGCATTTTCAGAATTTTCAAAAACAGGGGTCCCGCTCGAGCGTAGGTTACTCCGCTCAAGCGGACATGCAGACAAAGGTTTCCGCTCGAGCGTATACTTAACCGCTCGAGCATACTGCAAAATAGTCAAAAGTGCTGGATAGGTGAAATTCACGCTCGATTGGGCGCTCGACACCCGCTCGAGCGTAAGACACAATGTCCCGCTCGAGCGTTAATTATTCCGCTCGAGCGGACTTCAAAACAGTGCAAAGTGCTGGAAGCACGATTTTCACGCTTGAGCGCCAGTCACCCCGCTCGAGCGTGAGTTCAAAATTTAGAATTTCCAGAGTTGAACCTCAAGCTCAAATTCAACTTCAACTGAATCAAATTCGATTCCTTTGGGCCCATTTCCTGGAAAACACTTGTAAATACATAATATGACATGATTTAAAGCTTAATTTGTAAAATCAAGGCCCAAAGGTAGTTCAATTAAATCCAAAGTCAAACCAATTTTCATGAGCATGGCTTAAATGTAACATGCATGGGTTTAATCAATTTCAAAGCTTCAATTCCATGCTCTAATGGGTCAATATCTTCAAAGACAAGATGAATTCATGGACTTTAACACAAACATGAACATGCATGCAAGATTTTAATGAAATCAAACCTCCAAACTCAACAATGTAAACATGCATGCAAGATTCAAGCTCCAATTCAACAACTTAAGCTAGTTCTAGACTCAATCCCCTAATTTGACATGAATCATGCAAGAACAAGCTCAATTCATAAACAAGAGGGTGATTATACTACCTTAGGTCTCCAATGCAAGATAAGGGAGCTCAATTTGCAATCTATACTTCAATTCTTCAAGCCAATTCACAAAACCAAGTTGAAATCACTCTATCCTCTCACTCTCTCACTCTAGTCGGTTGTGGCCTCTAGAATGGCTGAGGGAAAAAAATGTTATGTGATCAAGTGTAAGGCTCAAATGTGCTAGGTAGTGGGCCACTAGGATGGCATGTTGGTAGTTAAGTCCAACTTATATAGTTAATCATTATTTAATCTAATTTAATCACACTAAATCACATTTTGGATAAATATGCCATAAAATCACATAAATTATGATTAACACAAAACATCAATCAATTTCGGATTCGGCGCCGCCGATAAGGCCTTCAATTTGCAGTTTAAAGCATACAATAAACAGATAATTTTAACAGTCAACAGATAGGTATGCATTTAAACTAGCACATTCAATCAGTCAGTTCAGTATTTCAATCAATTCGATTACTAATCATATTCAGTCAGTTTAGCAGTAATCAGTAGGGTTATCAGTGATCAGTGGTGAGGGTTATTACAGTCTCCCCTCCTTAAAAAGAGTTTGGTCCTCCAAACTCGAATTACCTTCGTTTTGGAAGAAAACAGGATTCAGAGGGAACAATTCAGGATATCTTTTGGCCATGTCATCTTCCCTTTCCCAAGTGGCATACACGCCACCATGGTTTTGCCAGTCAACTTTACTGACGGGATCTTTTTGTTTCTCAACTTTTTGATCCGTCTTTTTACAATCTGAATAGGTCGTTCTTCATAAGTGTAGTCATCACTTAGCACTACGCGGGTTGGGTCTATCACATGGAAAGGATCCCGGAGGTAGTCCCTCAACATAGAAATGTGGAACACATTATGCATATGCTCCATTTCAGGAGGAAGCGCAGCTTGATACGCCACCGGATTAATTTTCTCAAAATCTCATACGGTCCGACATATCGGCGCTAGCTTGCCTTTAACCCCAAAACGGGTATGCCCTTTATCGGTGTCACTTTCACAAAAACGTGATCACCTACTTCATACTCTCTGTCTCGTTCTGACATCCGCATAACTTTTCTGTCGGCTCTGTGCGGTTTTCAGTCGCTGTTGTATCAGTTTTACTTTCTCAGTCGTTTCATATACAATCTTGGGCCCAAGCAAAGGCCTATCTCCAACTTCTGCCCAGCAAATCGGAGACCTACATTTTCTGCCATACAATGCCTCAAAAGGTGCCATACCAATACTTGAATGATAACTGTTGTTGTAGGCGAATTCAGCTAAAGGCAAATGGCTTTCCCAATTTCCTTGGAAATCAAGAACACACATTCTCAGTAAATCCTCCAGAGTCTGGATGGTTCTTTCTGACTGGCCATCTGTTTGAGGATGATAGGCACTACTCAGTCTTAGTTCAGTACCCAATGCAGTCTGTAAGCTTTGTCAAAATCTCGATGTAAACTTCGAGTCCCTATCAGAAACAATGGACACAGGCACTCCATGCAATCTAACAATCTCATCAATATAGATTACAGCCAATTTGTCCGCATTATAAATTGTTTTGACAGGTAAGAAGTGAGCAGATTTACTCAGTCTATCAACAATAACCCAAATTGAATCCATACCTTTACTGGAGTGAGGCAAACCGACAATGAAATCCATGGTGATATGTTCCCATTTCCACTCCGGTATAGGTAAGGACTGCAGTAAGCCTGCGGGTCGTTGATGTTCGGCTTTGACTTGTTGGCAATGAAGACATTTCGATACAAAATCAGCAATTTCTTTCTTCATTCCCGGCCATCAGAAATTCAGTTTCAGGTCTTGGTACATTTTTGTGTTTCCTAGATGGATAGACAGTTTCGAATTGTGGCCCTCTTGCAGAATTCTTCTTTTCTGTTCAGAATCATTCGGTACACACAATCTTCCCTGGAATTTCAATACATTATTTTCAAATTTGAAGTCCAGTTTCGGTTTAGATTCCCGTTCTTCAATGATCTTCTTCAAGAAGTCATCCTGTTGTTGTTTCTCTTTAATCTCTTCAATCAATGCCGGTTGAGCAGAAATAGCAGCTATTGTTCCACCTTGTTCTCGCAAAACAATTTTAATTTCAGATTTTTCAAGGTCACAAAGTAACTCTTTCTGTCCGGTGAGCAAACAGGCTAAGTTCCCAATCGATTTCCAACTCAATGCATCGGCAACGGTGTTGGCTTTTCCCGGATGGTACAAAATCTGTAGGTCATAGTCTTTAATCAATTCTAGCCATCTCCGCTGTCTCATGTTCAGTTTTTCTGTGGAAAAAGTATTTCAAACTCTTGTGGTCGGTATATACTTCACATGTCGCCCCATAAAAGTAGTGACGCCAGATTTTCAATGCAAATACTACTGCAGCAAGTTCCAAGTCATGGGTCGGGTAGTTCCTTTCATGCGGTCTCAGCTGTCGAGAAGCATAGGCAATAACTCTCCCATTCTGCATTAAAACACATCCCAAACCCTTATGAGAAGCATCACTAAAAATGGTAAAACCATCCGTACCTGAAGGTAGGGTAAGAACCGGTGCAGTCACAAGTCGAGTTTTCAACTCTTGGAATGCTGATTCCCTTTGGTCAGTCCAGTCAAATGATACCCTTTCTGAGTCAATTGAGTCAACGGTAAGGCAATTTTGGAGAAATCTTTGACAAATCTTCTGTAATATCCAGCTAATCCCAAAAAGCTTCGGACTTCTGTAACATTTGTTGGTCTAGGCCAATTTACCACTGCTTCAACTTTCTGTGGATCAACTGAAATTCCATCCTTGCTAATAACATGTCCCAAAAACATAACATGATCAAGCCAAAACTCACATTTAGACAGTTTAGCAAAAAGTTTATGTTCTCTTAGGGTCTGTAGGGCAAGTCTCAGGTGATGTTCATGTTCTTCTCTACTCTTGGAATAAATCAGAATGTCATCTATGAATACAACAATAAAGTCATCGAGGAATGGTTTAAAGATTCTGTTCATGAGGTCCATAAATGCAACAGGTGCATTGGTAACTCCAAAAGGCATAACCAAAAATTCGTAATGTCCATACCTCGTTCGAAAAGCAGTTTTATCAATATCCTATGGTTTAACTTTCAGCTGATGATATCCGGATCTGAAATCAATCTTAGAAAATACTTGAGCACCCTGTAACTGATCAAATAAGTCATCAATACGCAGTAATGGATATTTATTTTTCACAGTTACCTTGTTCAGTTCACGGTAGTCAATACAAAGTCTCAGTGAGCCGTCTTTCTTTTTCACAAACAAGACAGGTGCGCCCCACGGTGAAGTACTAGGCCTGATGAACTTTTTGTCTAACAGTTCTTGCAGCTGAACTTTCAGTTCTTTCAATTCGGTAGGTGCCATTCGGTATGGAGCTTTAGATACTGGCTGTGTACCCGGAATTACATCAACGGTGAACTCAATCTCCCTATCAATCAAATCCCCTGGCAGATCATCTAGAAAAACATCTGGGAATTCTCTGATTACAGGAATACTGTTCACATTAGCTTTATCATCAGTAGGTACAGTCAATACATAACACAGATACCCTTTACACCCCTTCTTAATCAATTTACAGGCTTTCATGGATGAAATCAGATACGGGGAAGGTACTACTCCAACCCCATTAAACACAAATTCGGGTAAACCAGGTGGACGGAAAATCACTTGTTTAGTTACACAGTCAATAGTTAGCATGATATTTTTGTAACCAGTCCATCCCCAATATTACATCAAAATGGTCAATATTCAATGGCAGTAAGTCAATATACAGATACATATCCCCAACAATAATTTCACATGCAGGGTACATATAAGCACAAGTCACAGATCCCCCGACAGGTGAAGATACAGCTAACAAGGAATTCATGGGTTCCAATGGTCTATTCAATTTTCGCGAAAAAGCATGCGATACATATGAATGTGTAGACCCCGAATCAATCAGAACATAAGCATTTTGAGTACAAATAGAGAGAATACCTAACACAACGGTCTCGGTATTCTGCATATCTCCCGGTACTAGTGCGAACACTCGGCCCTGCCTCATAGGCTCTTTCCCGGTAGCTTTAGGGTTAGGTTTTGGTGCAACAGTTGATGCTGCTGTGCTAGGTGCAGCTTTACTATTGGCCTGCGGAGCAGAGGGGCAGTCTTTGACCATGTGGCCCACCTTGCCACACCTGTAACAAGCTCCAGATATTTTGTAACAGATCCCTTTGTGCTTCTTGCCACACTCAGAACAGGGTGGTATGAAACCACTCCCCAGGCTGGAACTGGTCGTTGACCCCGTGTTTTGTTTCTTGTTCAATGGGTTATTCTTGCCTTTCTTGAACTTAAAACCTTACCTTTTACCACGCCATTCAGACGCTGGTGTTTCAGTTTGTTTCAGTGCCTCGATGTTCGACTCAGCCATTAATGCTCGGTCAAGAACATTTACATAGTTCGGTAGCTTTAAAACATTTATTCTGTCAAGTATTACAACATTAAGGCCGCCTTCAAATTTCCTGGCCTTCTTGTAGTCAGTGTCCACCATATGTGGTGCATATCTAGCAAGTTCAATGAACTTTGTTTCATATTCAGCAACGGACATAATACCCTGTCTCAGCTGTTCAAACTCAGTCACTTTTCTGTCCCTGACACACTGAGGGAAATACTTTTCGAAGAAGGCTCCTCTGAATTGAGCCCAAGTCATAACGGTGTTGGTGTCACGGACTAGCATCCACCACCTTCTAGCTTCTTCTTACAAGGTAAAGGTGGCCAACAATACTTTATGTGCCTCAGAGCATGGAAACACTTCAAATAACTTTTCTGTTTCAAGAACCCATGCTTCAGCTTTCAAGGGTTCAAGGCCTCCCTGAAAGGATGGCGGTTTCATTTTGCTGAACTTCTGGGTGAGAGCAATTATATCCCCATCATTAACATTTGGTTCCGGCTGTACCGGAGGAGGAGGTGGGGGTTGTTGGTTCTGTTGTTGCTATTGCCTTAAGGCTTCAGTTAATAGTTCAACAGTTCTTTCAAGTCTTGCCATTCTGGCCTCGGATGATTCAGTTTCATTAGCAGTGCTTGTATTATCCATTTCACTATATGCAACATAGTAATAATAAACATAGGAAGTTGCATACTTTAAACATTTAAACATAAGCAGTTATATGTTTAAACACATTAACACATATTCATGTCATGTCCACACACACTTTTCATGCTCATGTGATGCCCTAATTACTTTTCTAGGACACCCTATAGCTCATTTGGACACGTGTGTGCGGTATAACTCGTGGTTAAGCATCGCTCTGATACCACTCTGTCACGACCCAAACCCGCCCCTATGGGTTTAGCACTGTAACCGGCCAGTAATCCGTGATTACCGAAGGCCTGCTTAACAGTAGAACAGTAAAACAGAGTACAGGGGCTGGCGGAAGCCAAAACAGTAAATAAATAATGTCCAATGAGCTGTGACAGTCTGTATGCAAAAAGACTTTTCATACATATATACAATCAGTGCAAAATAGTATGTACAACATTTACAATCATTCAGGACAATGACTTAATCCCTGTTAAACAGTACAGTACAAAAAAACATTCAGTCTATACAAAACATAACAGAAAGGGGGAAACTAAAACACCCCAAGACAGCCTTAGCTTGAACAGTTCTGGAACCTCAAGTGAGGCACATAGGTTGGCTTGACAAAACTGGAGTTTACCCTGACGCTTCTAGCAACGGTCCGGTGCCTGTACACCTACATATATATATGAGCAGTGAGCTAAAGCCCAGTGAATAACATAATGCGTAAAGAGGTTGAGAATGAATGTCCTTACAGTAATGAAAACAGTTCATTAAATCAGTATTTCAGTCATTCAGTCATAACAGTCATATGTGGTACATCCATTAGCATAGCAGTACAGTAAACAGTAGGTCTTAAAAGACCGAGCAGTCAATGGTGGCCATCATAACAGTAAACAGAAGTTCCAAGATAGGAACTGACAGAGATCTCTGTAACAGTAGCAGTAACAATAACAGTAGTTGCTATGGTTGCCACAATACAGTTCAGAATAGAGGACATATATTCATTTAGTTAATAGTATCAATTCAGAAACGGTACAGTTTAACCATTCAGAAGATATTTATATTTGAACATATCTTTACACAGTTGTTACTCACAGAGTTCTGGGCTACAGTTAAGCTAGAGTGCGTCCTCAGATACCAACCCTACACAGTTACAGATTGAACACACACTAAGCTACACAGTTGGGAAGAATAATAACTTAATCCCTAATTTGCCTCGGTGTGGTTCTACATCTATATCCTCATTAAGATGCCTTAAACTAGGCCTAAGAATGCCTAGGATGAAATGAGGATGCAAAGATGCACTTTAAAAGCATTTCAGAATCTTCAGAAAACAAGGGTCCCGCTCGAGCGTAGGTTACTCCGCTCGAGCGGACATGCAGACAAAGGTTTCCGCTCGAGCGTATACTTAACCACTCGAGCATACTGCAAAACAGTCAAAAGTGCTAGATAGGTGAAATTCACGCTCGATTGGGCGCTCGACACCCGCTCGAGCGTAAGACACAATATCCCGTTCGAGCGTCAATTATTCCGCTCGAGCGGACTTCAAAACAGTGCAAAGTGCTGGGAGCACGATTTTCACGCTCGAGCGCCAGTCACCCCGCTCGAACGTGAGTTCAAAATCTGGAATTCCCAGATTTGAACCTCAAGCTCAAATTCAACTTCAACTGAATCAAATTCGATTCCTTTGGGCCCATTTCCTGGAAAACACTTGTAAATACATAGTATGACATGATTTAAAGCTTAATTTGTAAAATCAAGGCCCAAAGGTAGTTCAATTAAATCCAAAGTCAAACCAATTTTCATGAACATGGCTTCAATATAACATGGATGGGTTTAATCAATTTCAAAGCTTCAATTCCATGCTCTAATGGGTCAATATCTTCAAAGACAAGATGAATTCATGGACTTTAACACAAACATGAACATGCATGCAAGATTTTAATGAAATCAAACCTCCAAACTCAACAATGTAAACATGCATGCAAGATTCAAGCTCCAATTCAACAACTTAAGCTAGTTCTAGACTCAATCCCCTAACTTTGACATGAATCATGCAAGAACAAGCTCAATTCATAAACAAGAGGGTGATTATACAACCTTAGGTCTCCAATGCAAGATAAGGGAGCTCAATTTGCAATCTATACTTCAATTCTTCAAGCCAATACACAAAACCAAGTTGAAAACACTCCTATCCTCTCACTCTCTCACTCTAGTCGGTTGTGGCCTCTAGAATGGCTGAGGGAAAAAAATGTTATGTGATCAAGTGTAAGGCTCAAATGTGCTAGGTAGTGGGCCACTAGGATGGCATATTGGTAGTTAAGTCCAACTTATATAGTTAATCATTATTTAATCTAATTTAATCACACTAAATCACATTTTGGATAAATATGCCATAAAATCACGTAAATTATGATTAACACAAAACATCAATCAATTTCGGATTCGGCCGCCGATAAGGCCTTCAATTTGCAGTTTAAAGCATACAATATAAACAGATAATTTTAACAGTCAACAGATAGGTATGCATTTAAACTAGCACATTCAATCAGTCAGTTCAGTATTTCAATCAATTCGATTACTAATCATATTCAGTCTCAGTTTAGCAGTAATCAGTAAGGTTATCAGTGATTAGTGGTGAGGGTTATTACATAAAACTCTTGGAGTTCTTGATCTAATGAAGCAATGACCTCGGCTGGGAGGAATATCTCGGCTAAATAACTTGAACAAACTAGGTTATTGGCTCTAAGGCCTTGATGAGACAGAATACAGGTCCTGGTCATGTAAAGCCGACGAATTATGACCTCGGTAATGAGGGATAGAGCCAGCTTAGCCGATGTGCTAGACGGTTTGCAGAGATAGGTTCCATCACCTCAGGATGCCGAGGTAATAGAACCTAGGAGCAGTTGTGGGAACATATTTTTTTTTAGTACCAACACGTGGCCAAGGTGACGCCGAAGTGTCAGCCGAGGTGCCATGTGTCCTGGTCATAACGCCGAGGTGATTTCGGCTAGTCCGAGGGTATCTCCGAAAATACCATAATCCGAGATAAGCGGATAAGGGACAAGGGACAAAAGTCCTAGAATGGGAGAGGGCTTCAGTTTGGATAAAGATAAGACTCTAAGAGAGTTTATCCCAATCCTACTGGGAGTCCAAGTTTAGCAGTAATCCTAAGTCCATTGAAGCTAGGCTTCTATTGGGACTAGGTTTGTGTTGGCTATAAAAGAGAGACACCCCCATGGGTCAAAGGTATGCTTTTTGTATTTTGAATAAGTAAGTTAAGTACTTTTGCTATCTTTGAGAGATAACTGACTTGATCGTCGGAGTGCCCCCAGGTGGACGAACCACTGCCGAAACCTCATCTTTCTGTTACAGGTCATTCAGTCACCATCTATTCTGCCAGTGCTCTCCAGTTGAATACTAGTTTGGCAGTGTGGTCAGAAATTCACTCACTCATTAAATTACACTTGTGTAATTAGAATTGTCGAATTCAAGCACATTCATAAATTCTATAACTGTTGATTTTAAATACACCGACGTGGTTATGCAACAAGTCTTTTGTTGTATGTTGGTAGTGCCGAAGTGGGAAGAGATAGTGGTTGGTCTAGATTCCTATGTTGTACTGTGAAAAAGAGAGATAAAAAAGATAAATGAGCCAAAGAAAAAAGAAGGAAAACAAGGGGAAAATAGATAAAATATCAAGGGCAATGGGGCAATTTCACTTTATCATCACTAAACAAACTTTAACATGAAACGTTAATGTAATTTTGTGAAATTTGTGGGGGTGCACTGTAATATTCTCAAAACTCTGTGTAATTTACCCCAAAATATTTGAATTCAATAACCATTGAATGAAGAATGTAGCTTCTTCTTTTTTTCTTTTTTTTGTTATTTTGCCAAAATTATAATATTTCACAACCTTCCCAACATGAAATACTACCACAAATAAAGAAGTCCAGTAAAAGTGTTGAGAGCCCCTAAAAAATATATTAATCTCATAAAGGAAAAAGAAAAAGGAGATGAAGATGAATTACTGTTAAAATTAAAAAAATAATAAGGTAAAATATATTTTGGCATGCTAAAGGTTGATATGTTTTTTACTCCCCCCTCATGAGGTCTCTTTTTAGTGAAAATGACAGTCCTACGTTTTTTTACTTCATAAACTCCCTTACTTCATGAAGGACAAATAAATATGTTTATGTTTTTTATTTTTATTTTTATTTTTGACAAACTTACCTTTCATATATATATGTGGTGGCCTCATAACAGTTCTACACTTATCCCAACAAGCTCGGATTATTCTCCCAGAGGATATTGAACATTCTGCTTAGGAGTTGCACATTCATGTGAAGTACATACAATACATTAATTCAAAAAGGACGAAAGATTATTAAAATCACAAGAACATAAAATATACCTCATCATAATTATAATCCCGGTCACTTCTTTCCCACGGAATACCGTGATTGTAAAACAATTCCTTCCCCTTTTTCATCTTCACCTACACTTAGAGGATGAAAAATAAGGTTTATTTCTAGAACAATGTCTAACGCGAGTTTCAGACTTCATCAAGTTGCAGGGCATGCGAGCTTCATTTGATCATTGTTCGAGTTATAGTTGGAGTTTCATCGTTTGTGTTAAAGTTGGAGTTTCGTTCAATCACTGTTCGATTGTTGATAATACGTAATGAACAATCAAACAGTGATTGAATTGTCATTTATTAGATTACTTTTACTTTGATTTGCTCTGATAATATATGTCAAGTGTTTTATTTTGTTGATACTCTATTTAAATGACAGTAAAAATTTTCTTTAATTTGCTATAATAATATGTAATCTGTCATTTATTTGCCGATGCTTTGTTTTAAATTAATAGTAAATTTTTATTCTGTTAAAGTTATTATTTTTTCATTTTACTCCGTTAAACTTATGTTTTTGTAATTGTTTATTAATAATTATAGTGATTATGGTGCTTAGTGATAGAGTTTTACTATTTAAAAAATAAAAAATTTCAATAAATTTTACTGTAAATCAGAGTGAAATTTTACTGTTTACGTCAATTTCGACAGTAAAAATTTTACTATTTTTTTGTAAAGAATTTCATAGTCAACCTAAATCTTATTTAATAGATCTTATTAGAGGATTCTAAAAATACTAATTTTATTAAAAAAAGCAACATTTAAATCAAAATTTATATTATTTTAAAGTTTAAAATATGGCACTCGGTCCATAAATTCAAATATGAATTTTGTTTGGCCAAAGATCCAGGTGTTGGAATACTTTGCCAATAAGGACAAGGTTAGACAAAATGACCAAAATACCCATATATATATATATATATATTGTATACCCACACCAAACCCTAACTCAAATCGTCTTTCACCTCTTCCAACACAAATCATCTCTCTTTCTCTCTCTCTCTCTCTCTCTCTCTCTCTCTGTTTTTGCTCTTCATCCTTTTTGCCATTGGACCACCACCTCCGTTGCCACTGTTGTGCACATCCTCTTCCTCTACTGCTTGCGGTCGTTTACTTCCACCATCATCGTCGTCAGCGGCGTTTCCATCCTTATATCTGAGATCGCGAACAGATCGTAGAAAGCTCTAGTTATCACAACCATAGTCAGTGGTGTCGCCATAGCTCTACTTCATATCTGAGATCACGAACAGATCGTACGATTTCGATCGCCAAACAGATTGTATCTCTCATTTTTCATTTCGATCGTCAAACAGTATTAGTGTAGAGCAACAGACAACAATATATAACCTGTTTTGATTGCTGAAGATGGTGTATGGATGATGTATATGTGTGGATCTGAGATCGCGAATAAAAACAAACAACAATATATAACCTGTTTTGATTGCTGAAGATGATGATGATATCATATTTACAAAAACAGACCTTCCTTATTACTGAGATGTTTCTTATCAACATGTTATATATATATGGCAAATTACACAAATAGTCCATGTAGTTTATCCCGTGTGTCATTTTGGTCCTTATAATTTCAATTTGCTCTATTTTGTCCCTTAATTTAGTGGGATGTGTCAAATTCGTCCAATAATTGACGCCCATTTGAAAATATGAACAAAATACATCACGTGTCCCTCATGTGCTCCCTCTAGCAATTACTGAGGGTGTGAGAACTCATATTTTCATATAATTGATTTATTTCAAAAATCGTACTATATTGTTATTTCAATTATACTCTATTAAATTTATCGTGATAAATATATTTAGTTTTTTAACTTGTATAATCCAATTTAGAAAATCAACTATAAATTTTAATTATATTAAGTCACTTTAATATGGGTAATTCAATTAGTAATTTATAATTTTAAAATTTCATGGTTAGTAGTAATTCTAAACCTTTCTAAATTAATATTTTGTATTAACTTTTGTGTCATAATCAAGTTAAAGAAACTAAATTAATAGGAACTAAATTGATTGAAAGTTAGTTAGGAATAAACTTTTTTGTTAGAATGTTAGATAGATAGATCAATAATATAGTAGCCCAAAAAACAAAAACAAAAAAAGAAAAATAAAGGGAGTGGCCGGCAGCCCCCTTCCCTAGGCCTTCTTAGGCTTGCTTTGAGTATGCACATGGTGTAAGACCATGTCATACACTCAACCTCTTTTAAGACCACCGCCCTTGATGTCGCTAAGGTTGCTACTGGAGTTGCTGCTACTGCTGAAAACACAAAACCTCGCAAGTAGAGATGCTCATGATCACATACTTCAATTTATGCCTTTAAACTTCTTTTTTTTTTTTATTTAAACTTGTTTTTATTTTCATTTCCATGGTATTTTCCAAATTTCTCTAGTTGTTCCTTTTTTTTTTTTTATGGTTTATGAATCATAACTAATTTTCACAGTTGATTTGTGAAAAAACAAAATTGTGTGAAATTTATCCGATGATATATAATAACCCTTTTTTCTTTTATTTTTTTTATTGCATGCTAGTGATGTTAATTTCATTAATTTATGATCCATGTGGTTATCTTGTGACATAGGTGGGCCCATAAGGGCTATTGGCCCCCCACTTAGAGCCCAATACACGATCCAAACATTAAGCCTTAACATTACTGAAACCCAGTATGGCACCAAGAACCAATAGCATCTAAACACTTGTCAAGAGGAGAACCAGCCACATAAGCAAACAAAGATCTTGCAAAGTTATTGCACCACACATCAGCCATTAATGAGGTCCCCTGCAGTATTTAATGCAATAACCCCCTCACGATGGGACAAAACAACCTCACCATGAATAATGCAAGCTAGAGCATAGACTTTTGACCAACATGACAGGAGGAAATGATGAACAAAGGATATAAGAAGGTTTCTCAGACAAAAAGAAGGTTAAGTTCCTCATCATCATTACCCTGTCGCTACATTCCCCTAATCTCTTCTTCTAACTTGCTCGTCGGAGGGTCCGCTGGGGGACTCTCGTTCCCCATTGGACTTTTGTGCAGGTATCTCAATCAGCTCAGCGACCAAACAACAAAGTGAGAGGCGTGGGTTAGCCCGACCCGTCCATCAGGGAGAAGCAGTATCATCAGTTGGCGCCGCCTGTGGGAATCTACTACTCCGCGTAACAGTTGTGCTCATTGTTATCGGGGACCTATCTTCGATAATCCTTCTCCTCCAGCCATCATGGTGGATGGTCACGACAAGATCCATGGCTTCCCACCACAACGTTGTCAACCTCCAAGCCGACCCTCCTAACCCAAACAACCCACCCCAGTATTTCACAGAACTCACCAACAGCATCAACCGTTTAGCCGAGCAAAACCAAGCCTTGATCAGTGTTTTGCTTCAGTGAGACCTCCTTGTGCCTCTTCCACCACCACAAAATATCCCACCCAACTGAGAGCAAACCCCGATCCATCATTTCCAACAAGCCCACCTCTCCAACCTAGAGGGTTTGCAACCCCCACCTCAAGATATGAACCCACCACCTCGAGGCCTACATCTATCAGTTCAAGCACCTGCTCCCTAAAGGCGAGGCCAGCAATATCCAGCTCCCACTACATTCCGGTGGCGGCAATGTTCCTATCTAGGATGCGGAACTCCGAGCCATGAAACTCCAGCTTCAAGGAGTCATGCAGAACATACAGAATAAACCTTCCACAACAACCAATTCCCCGTTTGTCGCCTCCATCAGGGACAAACCCCTACCTCCCAAGTTCAAAATGCCCTCAATCAATTCTTTCAACGGCACAACGGACCCAGTTGACCACTTGGAGAGTTACAGGACCCTAATGATCCTCCATGCTTTCCCCGACGAGATCATGTGTCGGGCTTTCCCCGTAACGCTTAAGGGGTCGACTCGATTGTGGTTTAGTTAGCTGCCGACGGACTCCGTCTCTACTTTCCAACACCTAAGTGATTCCTTCTTAGCCACTTCATCGGTGCTCAGCGCCAACATCGCCCGACGACTCAACTTCTCAACATCCGTCAGACGGAGGGGAAGTTGCTGCGTAGCTTCGTCATCTGTTTCAATACCAAAGCCTTACAGGTGGCAGAAAATGACGACAAGGTCATTCTCACCGCTTTCATGACTGGTTTACAATCATCCGACTTCTTGTTCTCCCTCTCAAAAACCCATCAACCTCCATGGCCACCCTCCTTACCAAAGCCCAAAAATATATGAATGCTGAAGATTCTATAGCAGCCTGCCAAGATACCCCATCCAAAAACTCAACCCCCAGGGAGAAGAGGAAGAAATCTGAAACTAGACCATCCCAATATACACAGCACACTCCTCAGTGTACCGGCCGACCCGTTCATGCCGACCGACCGGCACCCACCTGACCACCTGGTCGGTTCGAGCAGTACACTTCTCTCAATTCCCCCATGGAGCAAGTCTCAAACCAAATCTAGCGAGATTATAACCTGAAATGGCTCCAGCCATCACGGTCTCCCTCCAACCAGCGAGACCAATCCAAATACTGTCATTTCCACCAAGACCACAGTCACAACACTGAGGAATGTGTTAACCTTAAAGACCAGGTAGAGAGTTTGATACGCCAGGGACATCTCAGTCGGTTCACAATAGCCCGTCCCCAGCAACGGCTACGGACCGAACCTACCGGGGGCGACCGCCGACGCTCCCCTCCTCGACAACCCGCATAACTTAACCGAGACAATGATCGGCCCTGTGATAACCTTGTTCTGTGCTATGCTAATTAATCATGCTTATGTTGGTAATTACGTGCTTAATTTGAATCTGAGTGTCCTTGCATGATTATATGTGATTTGGGCTTTATATCTGTTCACCGTAGGAATATCTGTTTGATTATCTTCTTTGAAATTTAAATTGAAGGCCTTATCGGCCATGAAACCCAAAATCGATTACGCCATTGTGATCAGCGTAATTTTTAGAGCCTACAGTGAAATTTAATTGAAAATTGATTCGGATTGAATTAAATGGATTAAATTAATGAAAGGGTGCCCAACTATTTTATATTAAGGAAATGTATTTGAGGGAGCTTTTAAAGGGGCATTATACACTCTATTTTTGTTTCATTGAGCTCAAACATCTGCAATTTTGCTTTAGAGAGAGAGAGAAGCCGAATTTAGAGAGAGATGAGGCTCAAGGTAGAGATTTGGCTAGAGAACTTGGTGATCTTGAAAGCACACTCAAGAATTTACCATAAATTGGAAAGATTAAGCTCCTAGGTGAGTAATCACCCCTTAATTCATGAGTTTGAACTTGTAATATTGTGAATTCAAGTTGGTTGGTGATCAAAAACTAGAATTGTGTTGTATTTGGTGAGTTTGAAGTCCATGTGTCCATGCATGTAGAGAATTGCTATGAAATTGCATAATCTAGCATATAATATGAGAATTGTGAAGAATTGAGCATTGAAGCATACATGCAAGCATGGTTTTGTTGATTTACATGTTTATGAGCATCATTGGTATTTGAAATAGAAATGAGGTCAAAAATTGACATGCATGTTTGATTAAGGAAGATATGAAGCTTATGTGAAGTTTGAATGTGTGAGCCTTGAGTTTACAAAGAAATGTTGATTTATTTGGAAGGATTGGACCATGATTTTGAGCAATTGACCTCACCTTATATAATGTGTTCGCATGCTTTGGAACCAAATTTATGGGTTTTGAACCTTGGAAGGTCAGATTTGAACTCAAGAACAAATTCTGGAAAACCCATAATTCATGGTGTCCGCTCGAGCGGGGAAACCGCCGCTCGAGCGTGAAATACGAGCTCTCAGAATATTTTGCAACATGGTGTCCACTCGAGCGGGGAGCTATGTAGACAGACCCTCCGCTCGAGCGTCCGAGTTCGCGCTCGAGCGTGAAAATGATATAACCAGTACTTTTGCAGACCTCTTGGGTCCACTCGAGCGGGGAAGTCCACGCTCGAGCGAGGACCCTGTTTTCTGAAATTTTGAAAAGGCATTCCGAGTTTCGTTTTCCGTTCTCTTTCACTTCTAAGTACTCTTAGGCATGCATTGAGCATTGTAATTGAGTTAAAGTGATAAGAATTAAGCCTAAAGAGGAATATGTGAATTAAGAACGGATTGAATCGGTTGTGACCCATATGTGTTATGTGATATGTAGGGTCAAGCTCCAGGGCAAATCAATCAGCCGATCACTGTGAGTAATATCTTGATAAAGATATTTGAAATATGCTATTTGTCCAATTGCTTAGCTTCCTATAAGTTTGTTAATTTGAATTGTGGACAAACGCTTACTATGCTTAAAGAGCGAATGGGCCAAAGGCCAATCTGATATGAATGATAGTTCTGACATGAATGATAGTCTGATATGAATGATAGTCTGATACAAATGATAATCCAATATGAATGATAATTTGATATAAATGATTGGGCCGAAGGCCGATTGACATAAATGATTGGGCCGAAGGCCGATTGACATGAATGAATGGGCTGAAGGCTAGTTTGATACAAAAGTATAAATGATTGGGCCGAAGGCCGATTGACATAAATGATTGGGCCAAAGGCCGATTGACATGAATGAATGGGCCGAAGGCCAGTTTGATACGAAAGTATAAATGATTGGGCCGAAGGCCGATTGACATGAATGATTGGGCCGAAGGCCGATTGACATGAATGAAAAGAAATAATGATCACGAATATGAAATGCGCATAGATATGAACGAAAGTTTGAATGGGCCAGAGGCCAGTTTGATATGAAAGTATGAATGGGCCAAAGGCCAGTTTGATATGAATGGAATGGGCCCGAGGCCGTCCGATGTGTTTGGAACCACAGTCACTTGATCTGTATCTATTCATATACTAGATAGAAATATGAATTGGGCCTAAGGCCGTCTGATGTATATTGTTCCAATGTATATTCTTTATTTGATATTATTCACTGGGCTATCGCTCACGCTCATTCATGTGTTTGTAGGTGAGCCAAGAGAAGTCCAAACCCAGCCCCAGTGAAGTCTGTGTGGAGCAACAAAGGTTTTGAAGAGTCAGCCCTTGCGTCTCACGCACGAGACACGTCTTCGCCTTTTCGTCATTTTGTTTTATGTTGTCATGTTGGCGAAGTCTTTAAATATGTCTGTATATAGTTTTGTTTGGCTGACTTAGATTTGAGTGATCCTATCTGTACAGAACTGCATGTTACTGTATTTTCTGTTGTGAGTTATTAACATGAATAATGTATGGTTTGTTTTGATGTGCATGTAAGCACAGCTCTACGGATAAAGTTTTAAATTCTGCTTCCGTTTGGCCCCTTCACTTTGATGAGTTAGGTCTGATTTGGTTTGAGGCCATAGGTAATCTTAGGATTACTAGCCGGTTATGTCCTTAACCCAGGGGGGCGGGTTCGGGTCATGACAGGCCCCCACCACCACCCCGAGCACAAGGCAACCCTGCTCCCTCGGTCGGCGAAGTCAGAGTCATCGCTGGCGAGCTCGCATGCGGAGGACCGTCCCGTTCGACCCAGCGAGCCAAACTCAGAAAAATCAGACAGGGCTCCGACAAAGGAGTTGCGACATTGGATCGTCCCCTCAAACACCCCAAACAATGGCTGGAACCCATCACCTTTACGGAGGCTGACTGCCCAGGCATCCGTTACCCTCACGACAACCCCCTCATCATCTCCGCCCTCCTGTCCAATTACAAGGTAAAACGGGTGCTCGTTGACAACGACAGCTCTTCCGACACCATCTTCCTGAACGCCTATCGCCAACTCTAGGTCAGAGAAGAAAAATTATCCCCTCTTCAAACCCCGCTGGTCGACTTCATGGGGGATCGGGTGACCTCTATAGGCTCTATCGATCTTCCCATCACCATCGGCGAGTATCCACGACAGATCACCAAGTTACTCACCTTCTTGTCGTCGACTGTCCTTCTACTTATAACATAATCCTCGGCCGCACAGCCCTTAACACTTTCCAAGTTGTCACATCCACATACCATCTGGCCATGAAATTCCCCACTGAACTCGGGGTCGGCACCGTGAGGGGAGAGCAGACGGTGGCCAGAGAATGCTACGTCGCTTCACTCAAAGAGGTCAAGCTGAAGGAGGCTATGATCATCGAAGGACTTGATGTCAGAGACAAAAACGAGTTGGTTAAAGGGGAACCAGTGGAAGAACTTGTTAAAGTCCGTATCGACCCTACCAACTCAACAAAAACAGCCAAGATCGGCAGCTAACTATCTTCCCAGGCCAAGGCCGACCTTACAGCCCTCTTCACCAAGTACAATGATGTATTTTCCTGGACCCATCCGACATGCCGGGTATCGATCCCTCCTTTATCACGCATCGTCTCAATATCGAGCCCCACTTCCAACCTTTCCGCCAGAAGCAGCGTATCTTTCACCTGGAACGTAATACCCTTATTGCCTCTGAAGTAGACAAACTACTGAAGCACAATTCGTCAAGAACGTAGACTACCCCAGATGGCTATCAAATATGGTCCTGGTCCTTAAAAACAACGGTAAATGGCGACTCTGCGTCGACTACTCCGACCTTAATCGAGCTTGCCCCAAAGATAGTTATCCTCTCCCTCGCATAGATCTACTTGTCGACGCCACGGCCGGACATCAGATACTCAGTTTCATGAACGCCTTCTCTGGCTACAATCAAATTCTAATGCACCCGGCTGACCAGAACACACCTCCTTCATCACAGACAGAGGAACTTACCACTATCGAGTTATGCCATTCAGATTGAAAAATGCCGGAGCAACTTACCAACGGTTGGTCAATACCGTCTTTCACCACTAGATAGGCCGAAACATGGAAGTCTACGTCGATGACATGCTTGTCAAGAGCAAACTCTACTCAGATTATCTGACAGACCTGAAAGACCTTCGAAACCCTACGCAAGTATCAAATGAAGCTGAATCCGGAGAAGTGCGCCTTTGGCATAGGATCTGGGAAATTATTGGGCTTTATGGTCAGTCAGCGAGGCATCGAGGCCAACTTCAAAAAGATCAAAGCCCTAATAGAAATGCGGTCTCCCAGAACAATCAAAGAGGTTCAACGGCTTACCAGCAGAGTCGCCGCCCTCAACCGTTTTATTTCCCGTGCAACAGACAAGTGCCTCCCCTTTTTTACAGTCTTTCAACAGGCTTTTGAGTGGACCCCCGAATCCGAAGAGGCCTTTCAACAATTGAAGCAGTGCATGGCCAATCCCCCTACTCTCTCAGGCGCTCCCAGGCGAAACCTCTTTCTCTACTTAGCTGTCACGACCCAAACCCGCCCCCATGGGTTTAGTATCGTAACCGGTCAGTAATCCTTGGATTACCAAAGGCCTCTTAACAGATTAACATAAAGTTAGGGGCAACGGAAGCAAATATACAAAATATATATACAGTCCATTGAGCCGTGAAGACGTACATGATACGCATTATTTAAAACTATTATAAACTTATGAGTGATGTCTAAAGATATACCATTTACATATTACACTAAGGCGTATATGTAACAACCCCGACCCATGATTAATGTTAATCCCTAATTAATTATGCCTGACTAAAATTAAGAAGAAATTCTGAGTCAATTATATGTGCATTGCATCATTTTGTGTCTATATCTGTTTGAAATAGAAAGATCTGTTCATGTTTTAGTTTCGATTTGCGAATTGAGAGCCCTATCGGCAACCGATTACGAAATTGACTTGGTTTATATGCTAATTAGGATTTTTAGGATTTTATGGTAAGTTTAATTAAAAGTTGATTTGGAACGAGTAAATTAGATTTTTATTTTGGCCCTAGTTAATTTCAATTTTGTTTAAGCCTAATTAAGGCCTTATTAACCACTTGTATTCCCACTCACTCTTTTCTTCCACTTCAATACATATTGAGTTCATTCAAATTTGAGCCCCAAGACCCAAAAACGTGAGAGAGAGTGAGAGTAGAGGAATTGGTTCAAGACTTGGAGATTGGGCTCAAACTCAAGGAGGTGCTAAGAGTTGTTGATGATTGAAGAAGATTTGTAGAGCCTCAACCCTAATTTTTGTAGATTGAAGCCTCTAGGTAAGAGACTAAGCTCTTCATTGAGTAGTTGAGTTGAATTCAACAAGATTATTAATGAACTAAGTGAATTCATATAGGAATTGTACTAGAATTGTGCCATACCATGCATGCATGTACATTTTCTCACAATTGAGCATAATTTCAAAGATTTCTTTCATGCATGTGCTCATCTCAGCTGCATTTTGAGGATCCACCATGTTCTCCACCAATCCATCAAGTTTGATCATGTTTTGGATTAGTGGAATTCAAGGAAAGTTCATGCATGTTATGTTCATGTGTTAATCTTGAGTTTCAAGTTGAATTTTGCACAATTGGCATGCTTCCGGGCCATGATTTCTTGTTATGTGCTTTAAACATGTTGTTTTATGAGTTTTTAAGTGTTTTCCAAAGTTTTGGGCCCAGAAAAATTGAGTTTGATGCATTTGAAGTTGAATTTGAGCTTGGTGATCAAATCTGGAAATTTCAGAAATTTGATCCACGCTCGAGCGGGGAACTTCACGCTGGAGCGTGAACTCTAAGTACATGCACTTTCGCTCGAGCGTCGATGGTCACGCTCGAGCGTGAAATGCATATACCCAGAAGTTTGTGTGTTTTGTAGTCCGCTCGAGTGAGGGAATCGCGCTCGAGCGAGGGTCTGAGTCTCACGCTCGAGCGGGGATCGAGCGTCCGTCGAGCGTAAAAAACATGCAGCCAGTACTTTTTCAAAAGTTTGCAGTCCACTCGAGCAGGGAAAGTCACGCTCGAGCGGAGCTTCATTGTCTGCATGTTCGCTCGAGCGAGGAAAGCCACGCTCGAGCGTGGACCTTATTTTCAATAAGTTTTGAAAAATGTTTTCCAATACATTTTTGCATCCTCATTTCATCCTAGGCATTCCTAGACCATGTTTAAGACTCTATAATGAGGATTAAAGGCTAGAACGCACTAAGAACAAACGAAATAAGTTATGTACAATTCGAACGTGTGTTTCAGGTGTGTATTTGTTATGTGTCATGTGGGTCACGTGCCGTATACCGTTTGACTAGTCTGCTCCGTCTGTCTGCCTCGAAGCCAACTGTGAGTAATAACTTAGTAAAGTTATGTTCAATGGTATTTATTTTCTGTGTGATAAAATAAGATCTATTTTCTGAAGTGCTATGTTCTATACAATGAATGATCGTCTAATTTCTGATATGTATTTGTGGCATCTTTAGCATCATGTGATATGTGTTAGCTGTTACCCGGTATTAGAGGTTCCATTATGGAACTCAATATGTCTGCACTCTATTACCCGTACCGGAGGCTCCATCATGGGGCTCAGCATGTTTATTCTCTGTTACCCGGATCCGGAGGTTCCTTTGTGGAACTGGTTATTCATAACCACCATGTGTTTGCATCTGTTATGTATCTGCTCTGTTAGCGCTAATGGATGTACCACGTATGCTTAAGACTTATGACTTCTGTATATGATCTGGACAAGAATATGAATATGAATTTGTTATGAAAACGAATTATGATTTTTGAATCTGTATGGACTCACTCATTAAAACCCTTTACTCCGTTATTATTCACTGGGCTTCCGCTCACTGTTTATATTATGTATGTAGGTGGGCAAGCACATGACCAGGGCCAGAGTTGACGGCCTACGTTCAGTTTTTGTCAGCCAACCTTTGTGCCTCCCGAGGAGGTTCCTGATGAAGATCGGTTTTGTGGCTGTTTTTGTAACCTGTATTAGACTATGTTGTTGTTAAGTTGTGGGCGAGACTTTTGTCCTGAACACCTAGGTGTGTTGTGTATATATATCATGTGTGTTGACTTCGCCCGCATTTTGTAAAAGTTTCAAGCTTTACTGTCTCATGTACGTTATCACAGCTCATTGGACCTTGTCTATTTTGTATATTTGCTTCTGCAGCCCCTATCTATTTGTTAATCTATCATGAGGCCTTTGGTAATCTAAGGATTACTGGCCGGTTGCGATGCTAAACCTATAGGGGTGGGTTTGGGTCGTAACAGTATATGACAAAAATCTCACCCACAACTTAGCAAACAAACATAGTCTAAGATGATTACAAAAACAGCCACAAAACTTGACTTCATCCGAAACTT
Organism: Camellia japonica; assembly: GCA_030407325.1. Taxonomy (NCBI): domain Eukaryota; kingdom Viridiplantae; phylum Streptophyta; class Magnoliopsida; order Ericales; family Theaceae; genus Camellia; species Camellia japonica. Next base: position 191,568,449 of record JAPPVO010000019.1, read on the forward strand.
CTTCGGGAGGCACAAAGGTTGGCTGACAAAACTAAAACATAGGTCGTCAACTCTGGGCTTGATCACGTGCTTGCTTACCTACATACATAATAAATAGTGAGTGAATGCCCAGTGAATAATAACAGAGTAAAGGCTTTTAGTGAATGATGCCCGCAACATATTTTAAGTCCCACAGTAAATCAGAATCATAATCAGATAACGGAACAGAATCATAATCTTGTCCATATTCAAATCATGTGTGGTGCATCCATTAGCACAAACACGTCTCCTTGGTCAAGCATATCAAGTTCCATAAAGAAACCTCCGGTACCGGGTAACATATCTCATACAACGGCCACAGTATTGTTTCCCCCGAGCGAGGGCTTGTGCCACGGTATTGTTTCCCCCGGGCGAGGGCCTGGGCCTCAGTATTATTTCCCCCGGGCGAGGGCCTGGGCCACGGTATTATCCCCCGGGCTAGGGCCTCATGACCATAAGCCACAGTATTATGTCCCCTGGGCGAGGGCCTCTACTAAGGATACCACAATTACGTTTCAAGGAAAATTGGACAATCATTCATTCATACGAAACATAGCATTTCAGAAAAACTGATCATTTCATATCATCAGAAAATAATTAAAGTTAAACATAACTTTACAAAGTTATTACTCACAGATAATTGGTAGCTCTAATTAGATGGCAAAGTGGGCAATTCACTTATCTTGAGGCGCGTGACCTACATAACATGATAGATACATACGTTGAATACACACGCTTGGATTGAACATAACTTATTTCGTTATTCTTAGTGTGTTTCTAGCCTTTAACCTCATTATGGAGTCTCAATTATGGCCTAGGAGTGCCTAGGATGGAATGAGGATGCAAAAATATACTTGAAACACTTAACCAAAATTTTACTGAAATAGGGGTCTCGCTCGAGCGTGGATTCTTCACTCGAGCGGACATGCCAAATGTGAATGGTCGCTCGAGCGTGGACTCCTTCGCTCAAGCGGTCTGCAAAATGTGAAAAAGTTCTTGTTGCATGAAATCTCCGCTCGACACTCGCTCGAACGTGAGACACAGTACCTTGCTCGAGCGCAAGTCTTATCGCTCGAGCGGAAGTATGAAAATAAGAACGGTTGCTCGAGCGTAGAATCCTTCGCTCGAGCGTGGAAGCAAAATTTTGGGTTTTCCAAATTTGCTCCCAAGCTTCAAAACATGAATTCAACACTCCAAACTCATCCTTTTGGGCCAAAATTCAGGAAAACATTTAGAAACTTACAAAATATCATGGTTTAAAGATCATTTCATGAAATCAAGGCCCAAAAGTATACCAATTGTGCAAAATTTCAACATAAACTTTATGAATGTTTCAAAAACACAACATGCATGAATTCCCATGAACTCAACCTCTTCAAAACATGATCAAACTTGGCAACTTGATAGAAAACATGATGAATTCCCAGAATATAAGTGAGATGAACACATGTATGAAAGAATTCTTTGAAATCATGCTCAATTTGTGAAGAAATGAACATGCACGTGAGAATTCTCATGAAAACAACTTCAAACTCCATGATATGGACATGCATGTATGAATTGACTTAGCTTCCTTAAATTCTAGCTCAATACCCTCATGAATTCATTTAATTTCCATGAAGTCTTATAAAGTCTAACTCAATTACACAAATAAGAGATTGATTCCTTACCTAGAGACTTGAATTCACAAGTGTGGAAGCATAACCCTCCAAGTCCTCTTCAATTTCCTCTAAATCTCAAGCGATTCTCTTGTTGAGTTCAATTTCCTCCCTACTCTCTCTCCCTCTCACGTTTTTGTGTCTATGAGAGCTCAAAGATGCATGTAAGATGAAGAAAAAGAGTGAGTGGGGAACAAAAAGGTGCTTTATGTAGGCTTAGTTAAAGTGGTTTAATTAAATTGACTTAAGTTAATCACATTGGCACCAACTATTCTAATTTAATCGTTCCGAATCAAATTTCAATTAAACTCACCATAAAATTCTATAATTCCTAATTAACATATAAATCAAGTCAATTTCTGAATCGGATGCCGATAAGGCCTTCAATTCGCAAACCAAAATTAAAACATAAACAGATCTTTCTACGACAAACAGATATAAATACAAAATGATGCAATGCACATATAATTGACTCAGGATTCCTTCTTAACTACCTATTTGGCATACTTAAACATGAATTAGCGTTAATCATAGGTCGAGGTTGTTACATTAGCTATATCAAACACCGCAGTCAGTGCGGCCCTCATCAGGGAAGATAGCTCAGTACAACGACCGGTCTACTACATTAGCCGAGCTCTCAGGGGGGCAGAGCAAAACTATCCTCTGCTGGAGAAAATGGCCCTTGCCTTGGTCATAACCTCAAGGCGACTCCGACCTTATTTCGAAGCTCACTCCATAATGGTTCTCATTGATCAACCTTTGAAGAAGGTCATGCAACAGCCAGAGCTGTCCAGCAGATTTATGCAATGGTCCGTCGAGCTCAGCCAATATGAAATCTCTTACCGACCCCGAACAGCGACCAAAGGACAGGCCGTCGCCGATTTTATCCTGGAATTCACTAATCACACTCCAACCGTGCTCTCTCCGCCAAGGCAATTCAATACTGAGGCAGAAGACCCCCATTCCTGGACCCTCAATGTTGATGAATCATCCCGCAAAGAAGGCAGCAGGGCTGGTCTTATCCTCACCACTGCCGAGGGCGGTTATTTCAAGTGTGCCCTCTATTTCCTATTCGATGCAAGCAATAATGAAACCGAATATGAGGCCTTGATAGCAGGTCCTCGCCTAGCCAGAGACATTAGTGTAAGCCATATCCAAGTGTTCAGTGATTCCCAACTGATCGTCGGGCAGATTACAAGGGAATTCGACCCGAAGGACGATACGATGCGAGCCTACAGGGATATCGCACTCCCTCTTGTTTGCCTTTTCAATACTTTCCATATCAAATACATCCCTCGATCAGAGAACTCCAAGGCAGATGAAATGGCCCAATTAGCCTCAGCCGACCAATTAGACTTCAGCCATGGCGTCCGCCTTGAATACCTGGCCCACCCAGCTACTTCGCCAAACTAGCAGGAGGTCCACTTCTTCCAAAATGAACCTATCCCATGGGCTGCAGACATCCTTCTATTTTTGACAAGTGGGGAGTTGCCAGAAGATAAACAACTGGTCGCCAAAGTCAGAGCCCGGTCGTCCAATTACATTCTCATCAGCGGCCTACTGTACAAACGTGGATTTTCACGCCCATACCTCAGGTGCCTCAGTCTCACTCAAACGACCTATGTGATGAGGGAAGTCCACGAGGGCGTATGTGGTAATCATTCGGGTGCCAGGTCACTAGTCCATAAAATCCTTCGCATCGGCTACTTCTGGCCTACTCTCAACCAAGATGCCATCGAATTTGTGCTTAAGTGTGATAAATGCCAGCGCTTTGCCAACATCCCCCATGCTCCACCTACAGAACTGATTACACTCTGCAGTCCCTACCCATTCGCCAAGTAGGGCATCGACTTAGTTGGTCCATTGCCCATCGGTAGGGGCCAAACCAAGTTCGTTGTAGTTGCCATTGACTACTTCACTAAATGGGTGGAAGTAACGGAACACAACCAGATTCATCTGGCAATCGATCGTATGTCGGTTTGGAATCCCTCAAGCCATCGTCTCAGACAACGGCAAACAATTCGACAATGCCAAATACAGGAAATTCTATGCAGAGCTCCACATTAAGCCATGTTTCTTTTCCCCAAGTCATCCCCAAGCCAATGGACAAGTCGAGTCATCAATCGCTCTCTCTTGAAGATCATCAAAACTAAGTTGGAAGCTACCAAGGGACTCTGGGCTGAGGAGCTACCAAACGTATTCTGGGCTTATCGAACTACCGCCGGACCCCTACTGGGGAGACCCCCTTTCGCTTAACATACGGCACTGACGCGGTCATCCCAGTCGAAATCGGCCTGCCAACTCCGAGTGTTTTGCACCCGAACCCAGAACTGACCAAAGAATTACGGCAGGCTGACTTGGACCTGATTGAAGAGCTCTGAGAGACAACTGCGGTCAGACGGACATCATATCAGCAGAAAATGAGAACACATTATAACCGCAAAGTCCGACCGCGAGAGTTTGTAGTGGGGGACCTAGTCTTACGCGAAACAACTCTTACCACTAAAAATCCCACCAAGGGCAAGCTAGCAGCCAAATGGGAAGGACCTTACGTTGTCAAGGCCAGACCCCGCCTAGGCACTTACCAACTCCAAGATATAGAAGGTAGAGACCTCCCCCATCCATGGAATGCCGAGCACTTGAAGCGTTATTTCCAGTAAAATGGCATCTCCTATTTTTGTATTGATCGATTCTTGTATGTTCTTTTCGACGATCTGCACCCCTGTTCATTTTTGCCTTTTCCATGCACGGTGTAAACTTGTGATCAACAAGCTGTGCTTTAAATGACAACAATTTGATATCTCCATTATCTGCGTTGTGTTTCAATAACTTGTCAACCAAAAACCTTAGCCAGACTGAGCACGAAGAGCTCAGCTAGACTAAGTTAACAAAAGCCTCAGCTAGACTGAGCACGAAGAGCTCAGCCAGACTAAGTTAACAAAAGCCTCAGCCAGACTGGGCACGAAGAGCTTAGTCAAACTGAGTTAACTTAAGCCTCAGCCAGACTGAGTTAACTTAAGCCTCAGCTAGACTGAGTTAACAAACGCTTCAACCAGACTGGGTACGAAGAGCTTAGCCAAACTGAGTTAACTTAAGCCTCAGCCATACTGAGCACGAAAAGCTCAGCCAAACTGAGTTAACTTACGCCTCAGCCAGACTGAGTTAACTTAAGCCTCAGCCAGACTGAGCATGAAGAGCTCAGCCAGACTGAGTTAACTTAAGCCTCAGCCAGACTCAGCATGAAGAGCTCAGTCAAACTGAGTTAACTTAAGCCTCAGCCCGACAGAGTTCTCCAAGTCTTAGTCAAGACCAGCATGAAGAATTCAGCCGATCTGAATCAAAGCTTGTCTCAACTGTTGCCATACTTAGTTAAAATCCAGGTTCATGCCCATTCATTTTCACTGATCATACAAGTCAACCTGTTTGCCCATTTTTAAACTTTTTTACATCATGGCTGAACATACACGTCAGCCTGATTATCCATTTTTACCATTTTTACATCACAATTTACTTACAAATTTCACAATTCACATATAAGTTTCATTTTTACACCCATTTTTATTGAATTCTACTCAGCCATTTTCATTATTCCAAGTTTACAACTCAGAAGCATAACAACAACAATAATAATACAAGAGAAAACTTGTTGTTTTATTCACAAACTTACGCTTTCATACAACTCGTTGCAGAAATTACGTTAAAAACAAAAAAACAACACAAACAAAAACAAAAAAAATTTCACTTAGTTACAAAGATCACTCTTCCTCACTAGAGGCAAGGTCTTCCTCTTCAATCCCCTCGTCCAAGGGGGTCTGGGCAACGTCTTCTTCTCCTACCTTCACAAGGCTGAAGTCCACGTTGGGGAATAGCTCTTGCGCCTTATGCTTGAAAGTCATCCAGCCGCTGTCCCAGAACTCGCTCATCTTGTGCTTGTAGAAGTCAGACCGCTGGAAGCTTTGGATCACTTCCTCTTCACTCCTACCTCCAGCGGCCGTTTCCGACGGCCCAGCCCCCCCATCTCCCTCATTCGCCAAGTTACTGGCGATAGCGGCATCAATGGCCATCTGGAAGTCGGCGGACCCCTTGAATTGCTCTACAGCCGCCATACACAAGTCGGGGTATGTCGCTCTCTCAGATGCTAACTTGGCCCTTTCTTCCGCCAGAGCCTTCTCCAACTCAGCGATCCGCCGATCCGCTTCTTCCTTGTCTTTGATCGACTGGTCGCGCAGCTCCTCATTTATTGGTAAAAGCCTCTTCCCACCTTTCATTGGCAATGGTGCAGGCTTGTTGGACCAACTCCAGCTGCCTCTTCTCGCCTGCCAGCTCGAACTCTAGCGATATCGCCTTACGGCGTTCCGCTTTTCAGCTCTGATTTGGTTGCAAGGAGCTCAACACCAGCTCGCTCTACTGAGTAGCTTGCACCACTGCCAACACTTCCATCTTCTTCGCTCTTTGCGCACACTCTAACTCCTTTGCGCACGCACTCCGAGCGGCCTTCTTCCAACCCGCTATCTCCACCATTAGTTTCTGCAGCTGCCCCTTCACCCCTTCCAGCTGGGCCCTCAGCGGCTCTACCTCTATCTTCATGCGCACTGCTTTATTCATCAGGGCAGCCGCTAAGGTCGCTGCTGCTAGCCTAGCTTTCTCCCCTCCATTCACTGAGCGACCTGCCAGCACGCGCGGTCATCAGCGCGGCACTCGTCCCTGGCGTGCTGGTCCCAGTTTTCCCTTCACTAGGACTGGGGGTTACTTTTGGTGCAGGTTCCACCGTCGCCACCATTTGGGAACTTGGGCAAAGTGTTCTTTCAGTACTTGATGCTTGGACCCTTGTCTTCCTTCGCCACTTGGGCGGTCTCCTCTTCTGGAACTGCCTCCAGAATAGGGACGCCCTCGCTCTTTCATCTTCTCCACCATAGGGGCGCCCTCGCTCCCAACCTTCATCTTTTTCAAGACAGGGGCATCTTTTCCCCCCTCTACAACCGCCCTCTTCTTCCTTGTCTTCGTCAACACTACTTCCACCTCCTACTTGCCCCTCTCTTTCAGCGGGTCTATTGGGGGCAGCAGTGGGCAAAGTTAGTTAAGTCTTTGTCTCCCAGCGGTTTGGGACGCGATCGGACCCGCTCCATCATCACCAGTTTAAGGGCAGGCCCCAACTGTGTCTCCTTATACTTGTCCGCTTTGGCGAACGCTCTTCTGTCTTCCGCCTCCTCCACGCCTCCAGATCCTCCCTCGCTGGATCCTTCTCCATCAGCTACAGTCCCAGTCTCAGGGCAAACAGGGTTGAAGGAATAATCAGCTCATCCCACTTCACCCCTTTCTCCTCCCTCCACTCTTCACTTTCTTCACCCTATTTTCGGCCTCCACATCAAACTTTGGCTCCACCGATTTTGTGGGGACTTTCCATGTTGTGCGAACCCCTCTCCCTCCATTCGCTGATACATAAAACCATCTCGGCCTCCACCCCTTCAGCGAAGATGGCAAGCCTGCCACTAGACCCCGGCCAGCCATTGCCTGCAAGGTCACCCACATCTCCTGTTGACCGGAGGCTTTGTAGCAGGAGAAGAATTCCTCCACTGTCATTGTCGCCCCTCCGAACGCTTGCGGCCAGACGCTCGCACGGGCCATTAGTATTTTCCAGGCGTTTGGCATCAACTGCCCTAGCGCCACCTCTAACTTGTTAAGTACGTCCACCACTTTTTGGGGGAGTGGTAGCCTCAGCCCCCCCTCGGCAGTGCCTCCTCATACAACGTGAACTCTGTCGGCGTGCATCCGACACCCTCTCCTTCGATGTGGGTAGCATCAATTCTATCTCCGCAGGGATTTGGTACTTCCTTCGTACCTTCTCCAACTCCTCCGCCGTAAACGTAGATTTGTCAGCCTTGGTATGCCAGTGGTCCGGCTACACTTGGCTAATTGGCCTAGCGGCTACGACCATCGTCGACGGACGAACCCGTACCGCTTGACCAGCTCCCCTCTCCTTCCTTCGCTCCGCTCGAATACTGTTCCGCCAACTCCACTGCGTCGTCGTCTCCCAACGAGTCAAGCCATGCGGCTGGCACTTCACCTCGAGCCATTCCTCCTACGTGTCTACGTATCGCTTCGGACGCTGGCACAAGGAAGTTCGCAAAGTGTTGCAGAGGCGTGTCACGCGAAACAAATGAGTTCACTTCTGGGACGTGTTGGTTTTTTGCGATAAGGTAGGTAAAGCGAATAACTCCAAACGCCCACGGTTTGCCTATATTCCAAGGGTTGAGATCAAATTTCACCAGTTTGAAAAATTTCAAAAACTTCCACCCCCGCCTTTTTAACGCCCTATATTACTCTATCCCTTCGTTACTTGCTAACGCATTACCTCCCCCATTACGGGATTCTGCCACGTGTACGACCACGATCCACTACCCCCTTCTCCTACCCTGTCTATTCCACTTCACATCACCACGTGCCTCGCTACTCCTCAAGCCCCGCGCGCCGCCATTTTCCCTTCTCACTCGATCACCCTTCGCGGTCGGCCCTTCTCTCAGTCGACCTTCTCACTCAGTCACCCTTCGCAGTCGACCCTCCTCTCAGTCGGCCTTCTCGCTCGGTCACCCTTCGCGGTCGGCCTTCCTCTCAATCTGCCTCCTCACTCGGTCACCATTCGCGGTCAGCTCTCCTCCCAAGCGCCCTCTTTACTCGATCACCCTTCGCTGTTGGCCCTCCTCTCAGTCGGCCTTCTCACTTGGTCACCTTTCGCGGTCAGGCCCTCCTCCAGTTGGCCTCCTCACTCGATCACCCTTCGCGATCGGCCCACCTCCCGATTGGTCCTCTCTCACTTGACCACCCACACCCCCTTCTTCTTCTTATTCCCTTCATTGGACTAAAGCTGCACTTGGGAATGGAAGGACTATTGATATAGGTGGGCCCATAAGGGCTATTGGCAACCCACTTAGAGCCCAATACATGATCCAAACATTAAGAGCCAACATTACTGAAACCCAGTATGGCACCAAGAACTAATGGCATCTAAACGCTTATTAAGAGAAGAACCAGCCACATAAGCAGACAAAGATCTTGCAAAGTTATTGCACCACACATCAGCCATTAATGAGGTCATCTACAGCATTTAATGCAATGACCCCCTCACGATGGGACAAAATAGCCTCACCATGAATAATGCAAACTAGAGCATAGACTTTTGGCCAACATGACAGGAGGAAATGATGAACAAACGATCTAAGAAGGTTTCTTAGACAAAAAGAAGGTTAAGTTCCTCATCATCATCACCCTATCGCTACATTCCCCTAATCTCTTCTTCTAACTTGCTCGTCGGAGGGTCCGCTGAGGGACTCCCGTTCCCCATTGGACTTTTGTGCAGGTATCTCAATCAGCTCAGTGACCAGACAACAGAGTGGGAGGCGTGAGTTAGCCCGACCCGTCAATTAGGGAGAAGCAGCATCATCATCTTGTATTATCATATTTGTTATACAAGTTACTTTATTAAATTCCCACCTTTGTTTCACAAGTTTCAATTAACAAAAATATCTTGAAGAAAAAAAGAAAAAAAGAAAACCATGAAAATTATTAGTCTGCACAGACTCAAAAAGATAGATATCTATGAAATAATTAATTTTAGTTTGAGTCTTAAAGAGATTATTTTTAAATTACAGGGTTTGAATTACTGACGAAAAAAATAAAAATCAAATAAATACTATTATTTTCAAACATTAATTGCATGATTTAGAAGCCCAAGCCCAAAGCCTTGCCCTAACCCCAAGGGAAATGGGTTGCCTAACCCAGCATGATTTTGGCAGGATTGGGTCCGGCAATTTTTTCACCTCCTAATACGAGATTAAGAGAGATTTTTAAATATGACTGGAATCATGACAAAAATATATATCTATTCTATACATTATATTATATCATCTATATTATTTATACTATTATATTATATAGGGTATACATTGAACTCGGTATGAATACTTTTATCACAACTTTTCTTATCTTAAACTACTCTTCTATAATTAGAATTGTCAAATTCAACCACCCTCATAAATAGATAAAATATCAAGGGCAATAGGATAATTTCATTTTATCACCACTAAACAAACTTTGTGTAATTTACCCCAAAATATTTGAATTCAATAACCATTGAATGAAGAACGTAGCTTTTTTTTTTTTTTTCTCCTTCTTTCTTGTTTTGCCAAAATTATAATATTTTATAACCTTCCCATGTAATACTACCACAAATAAAGAAGTCCAGTAGAAGTGTTGAAAGCCCCTAAAACATATATTAATCTCATAAAGGAAAAGGAAAAAAAAAGAAAAAAAAAGAAGATGAATTACTGTTAAAATTAAAAAAAAATAATAAGGTAAAATATACTTTGGCATGCTAAAGGTTGATATGTTTTTACTCCCCCCTCCCCATGGGGTCCGTTTTTAGTGAAAATGACAGTCTTACCTTTTTTTACTTTATAAACTCCCTAAACAGGAGGTGCTTACTTCATGAAGGACAAATAAATATGTGTATGTTTTTTTTTTTTTTTTTGACAAACTTACCTTTCATATATATATGTGGTGGCCCCATAACAGTTCTACACTTATCCTAACAAGCTCTGGATTATTCTCCCAGAGGATATTGAACATTCTGCTTAGGAGTTGCACGCTCATGTGAAGTACATACAATACATTAATTCAAAGAGGAGGAAAGATTATTAAAATCACAAGAACATAAAATATACCTCATCGTAATTATAATCCCAGTTACTTCCTCCCTACGGATACCGTGATTGCAAAACAATTCATTCCCCTTTTTCATCTTCACCTACACTTAGAGGATGAAAATAAGGTTTATTTCTAGAACAATGTCTAACACGAGTTTCAGACTTCATCAAGTTGCAGGGCATGTGAGCTTCATTTGATCATTGTTCGAGTTATAGTTGGAGTTTCATCGTTTGTGTTATAGTTGGAGTTTCATCGTTTGTGTTAGAGTTGGAGTTTCGTTCAATCACTGTTTGATTGTTGATAATACGTAATAAACAATCAAACAGTGATTGAATTGTCATTTATTAGATTACTTTTACTTTGATTTGCTCTGATAATATATGTCAAGTGTTTTATTTTGTTGATACTCTATTTAAATGACAGTAAAATTTTACTTTAATTTGCTATAATAATATGTAATCTGCCATTTATTTGCCGATGCTTTGTTTTAAATTAACAGTAAATTTTTATTCTGTTAAAGTTATTATTATTTCATTTTACTCCATTAAACTTATGTTTTTGTAATTGTTTATTAATAATTATAGTGATTATGGTGTTTAGTGATGATGATGGAGTTTTACTATTTAAAAATTAAAAAATTTCAATAAACTTTACTGTGAATCAGAGTAAAATTTTACTATTTACGTTAATTTCGACAGTAAAAATTTTACTATTTTTTTTGTAAAGAATTTCGTAGTCAACCTAAATCTTATTTAATAGATCTTATTAGAGGATTCTAAAAATACTAATTTTATTTTTAAAAAAAACAACATCTAAATCAAAATTTATATCATTTTAAAGTTTAAAATATGGCACTCGGTCCATAAATTCAAATATGAATTTTGTTTGGCCAAAGATCCAGGTGTTGGAATACTTTGCCAATAAGGACAAGGTTAGACAAAATAACCAAAATACCCATGTATATATATATATATTGTATACCCACACCAAACCTTAACCCAAATCATCTTTCACCTCTCTCTCTCTCTCTCTCTCTCTCTCTTTGTTTTTGCTCTTCATCCTATTTGCCGTTGGACCACCACCTCTGTTGCAACTGCTGTGCACATCTTCTTCATCCTATTTGCCGTTGGACCACCATCTGTTGCCACTGCTGTGCACATCTTCTTCCTCTACTGCTTGCGGCCGTCTACTTCCTTCACTATCGCCATCAACGGCGTTTCCATCCTTATATCTGAGATTGCGAACAGATCGTAGAAAGCTTCAGTTATCACAACCATCGTCAGTGGTGTCACCATAGCTAAACTTCATATATGAGATCACGAACAGATTGTACGATTTCGATCGCCAAACAGATTATATCTCTCATTTTCTATTTCGATTGTCGAACAATGTCAGTGTAGAGCAACAGACAACAATATATAACCTATTTTGATTGCTGAAGATGGTGTGTGGATGATGTATATGTATGGATCTGAGATCGCGAATAGAAACAAACAACAATATATAACATGTTTTGATTGCTGAAGATGATGATGATATCATATTTAAAAAAACAGACCTTCCTTATTACTGAGATGTTTCTCATCAACAGGTTATATATATATATGGCAAATTACACAAATAGTCCCTGTAGTTTGCCCCGTGTGTCATTTTGGTCCTTATAATTTCAATTTGCTTGATTTTGTCCCTTAATTTAATGGGGTGTGTCAAATTCATCCAATAATTGACGCCCGCTTGAAAATATGAACGAAATACATCACGTGTCCCTCATGTGCTCTCTCTAGCAATTACTGAGGGTGTGAGAACTCATATTTTCATATAATTGATTTATTTCAAAAATCGTATTATATTGCAATTTTAACTATACTCGATTAAATTTATCGTGATAAATATATTTAGTTGTTTAACCTGTATAATCCAATTTAGAAAATCAACTATAAATTTTAATTATATTAAGTCACTTTAATATGGATAATTCAATTAGTAATTTATAATTTTAAAATTTCATGGTTAGCAGTAATTATAAACCCTTCTAAATTAATATTCTGTATTGACTTTTGTGTCATAATCAAGTTAAGGAAACTAAATTAATAGGAACTAAATTGATTGAAAGTTAGTTAGGAATAAACTTTTTAGTTAGAATGTTAGATAGATAGATAGATAGATAGATCAATAATATAGTAGCCCAAAAAACAAAAACAAAAAAAGGAAAATAAAGGGAGTGGCCGGCAGCCCCTTTCCCTAAGCCTTCTTGGCCTTGCTTTGAGTATGCACATGGTGTAAGACCATGTCATACACTCAGCCTCTTTTAAGGGCTAAATTGTTTGAGCATAGGTGGCAATGTTTTTATATTTGTTTATTAATTTGTTCTCTTTTCTTCTACGCTTTAGTAGCCTATATAGTAAGTTCTCTCCTCCATTTTGCTCACACACGGCTGAGAGAGGATGACAAAAGAAAAGAAAGAAAGAAATAGGAAAAGAGGAAGAGAGAAGTGTAAGAACCTGAATTTTTAGACAACTAATTAATTTGTTAATAATAATATTAAATCAATTAATAGTGATTATTAAATTATAATGTTAATAGTATCATGATTAATACTAATATTAAACTCCTTTAAATAAAATTATTTATCTCTCTGTGATTAAATTTTTATATCTAAATACAGTTGTGGAAACTAAATGAGTTAAATAAATAATAACTAAGTTAGTCAGAGGATAGTAGGGAGCAAAACATCTAGTGAATAGGTTATATATACATTGATTTTATATTGTACACACAAAAATATATATATATATATATATCTTTAATAAAATGAAAATGAAAGAGAGAGAGAGAGATGGTCGGATGGCCTCTCCCTTGCCAAGGGTTATCTTGAACAATGTAAGGCATGCATGATGTGTAAAAGATTGTCTACACTCAACCTCCTTAGCCACTTTAGGTGTGTAAGGAAAGAGAACGCACTTCACTAATAAGATGGCATGTAAAGAAAGAAATAACTAAATAAATAAATTCTTAATTAAATAAACTTCTTCATTTCTTTGCCTTTATATTGAACACTTCTGCTCGTCTATTTCTACACACATGACTGAGTAAGGAAAAAGAAAGAGAAAAAAAGAAAAAAAAAAAAGAGGGAGGGAGGAGAGGGTGTTTGGTGGTCACCATTTTGAAGCTAATCTTAAGCATAGTTTGTAAAAGCTCTTGAGGTAGGAACACTCTATCTCTATCTTTCCTTAGATATTCTTAACTGAATTTATGTATTATTTATATGCAAGAGCATGAATTATTAATACTTACATAGCAAGTGCGATTAGAATAGCTCAATGTATGTTCACATTTTGATAGAATGAGAATTTCATGACTATATAATTTCTATTCCTTCTTTGCATGCATAGATTAGATGATTTAGTTACTGATTTTATCTTCTTATGTGTTCAAATATTCTCCATTGTTTTGAAATAATCTTGCATGAGGGTGAAATGAAATAAGGTTAGTTCAGTTTTACTTGAAACTTATATTTTCTTCACTATTTTAAATTTTGTCGGTAGAAAAATGCTCTAATAAATTGAAAATAATTTTTGTTTAAAATCTCTATGCACTAGGAGTAGATATAGGTGTTCTATACACGTGTAAAATTTTTATAAAATCATTGGACACCATTTTCTTACTGAAATAAATATGTGTCCCAAGTGTTGCTTACAACACAGTAGAAATAGTGAATTCAAATAGGTCCTTTTCTCTGCAAATGGTATTTTTCTGCACGACCTTTTCTGCACAACCACTTAGGATAGTTAGATATATGAGTTATCTTTCATTTTTCGCCGATTTCACAAAAAATGGATAAGCCTAAGAAGAGGAATTGCAGTTTTACTAAAATACGACAGAATCTGTCCAATTTTCTTAGCAAACTTTATTTGACTATCTTTCATTGGTTTTCAAACTTCAAGATCTTTTGTAAATGCATTCTCAACTCCAATATCTAGCAAAACATGCTGACCTTACCTCTTTTTGACATTGTTTGAGGCCGTTTTTTATTTTTCAAACACAGATTATAGTACACTATTGTAGAAATCAGTTTTCTTCCAAATTTTATTTCTCTATCTTAAAATCGTTTTTAGCTTAGGAATTCTCTCAAAATATTTTCCTAACTCAATGAACTAGCACTAGTTAAAATATTGTAATAATTGAACTTCATTTGGTATGGGTTTCATTATTTTTAGTCCAATAATCCAGTGCTGAAAATAAGAAGTGTGGGAAATTCTAAGAAATTTTGTGATGACTCCTAAAACATTTCTGTAATATTCATTTTGGTTGACATACATGGTTGTGTTGTACTATATAAACCTTATGTCACTATGGCTTTTAAACTAAAATCCGCGCATGTATCAAAATGTGAATTTAACGAAGTAAAGAAACACGAACTTGAACCGATACATTAAAAGTTAAAAGTGATGGGGTGATCCTGGTTTAGAATCTTGCGCGAGTGAGTTGCAAACCCTAACATGGCATGGGAAGGTATTTTGGCTCTTAGAGGTATATGTGATATACGGTTGGTGATGCGAGTGTCACAACATAGACCATTCCCTTGGGGCAAATGGTGATGTCACAAATGGTGATGTCACAACTCGGGTACGTAACCCTGGTGCATAGACATCACTGGTAGTTACAGCAAGTAACATTTGAATATTTGACCAAAGGGGAGTCAAAATTGCCTATGGCCATTACTTAGTGGTTGAGTGGAAATGGTGCTCTGCAGGGAGTTACTTAGACTTACCTGATAAACTAAGTCTATAAGAATTCAAAAGAAAAGTTTCGTATTTTCCTTATGATGAATTATTGCTTCCGCTAGCATTCCTGTTATGCTTATTTTATTAAACGTTACTTGTTACTCTGTTACTACACAATATTCATTATTTGTGAGTATTATTATTGGGGTGAGTATTTTCGGGTTGTAGTATCTTATTAAGCTCATCGCTCATTGGCATTCCCGTTGCCCTTGCGTTTTATGCCAGGTATCGAAGAAACCGAAGGAAGCACCGAGGTCTTGGAAGACGACGTTCAGCCTTGGTTGGCTTGAAGTGTGTCCAAGTCACATGAACCCCTTTCCTAAGTTATCTAGTTTTCTCTATTTTTTTTTTTAATTGTGTTTTTCTGTCGTGAATGTACTAAGACCAAGCGTTAAGTTTGCTTTGGAATTGTAATTAAGAACTTTTAATTTATGTTTTGTTAAATTAATGGATGATGGAAAACTTGGTGGCAACAATGATTAGAAGTTCTTAATTAAGAAAATTTAATTTTTAGTTTTATACCTTATTATAATGTCCTCAAATTTTGGGGCGTCACAACATGGTATCAGAGCTCTAGGTTAGAATACCTAGGGACGATGGGAAGAGGTGTAACCTCAATTGAGGATTAGTGTCATGTGTTAGAAGGAATAGAGTTATGTGACTCCCGATTTATGCGAGCTTTATGCTAATCATAGTGTAGCTCGCTTTTCGTACTCTTTTCGGAAGACGAATAGCCCTACAGTTTGGACTCACATGGTTCTGAATCTGATTTCACAAGTGCAATGTGAAACAATAAAAACACAAAAAGAATCCAAATCCGGCAATTTTTTTGGAAAATCAATATTTGAATCAAATACCAAAAATGGCAAATCAATGTTTGAAAGGTCATAAATTGAGCACCCCACTTGCCCGATCCAAAGATCGGCCTCTACTAATCATGATGTGATTTTTATTTACATTATATGCTCTTGTTCCGATTATTAGCTATTTTTTACTATGTGACGCACACACAAATATAGACTAATTTGTAAGAATTGGAACATTTGATTTCGTGTTTTATTTGAAATTGTTTTGTGAATTTGCCACTTGAAAAAGTGGGCTTAAAATAGACATTAATTAAATTATCCCAATTCAAGTAACTAGCCTTTATCCACAGGCATTCAAACAGTTATATCATTTAAGCAATTAGCCTTATGGAAGTATGCTTTGACATGGTAACACAAACATTCGATGCAAGATACTAAAACACAAAATTACTCACCTAGTATTCCAAGTCAAAACAAAGCAAAATAATTAGAAAAATATGCATGCTTCTAATTAATACAATATGACTAAATGCAACGCACACATTATGTATTTTATAGGCTCGACTATGAGCATGGCATATAATTCCATTCAAGACATACGATAAAGCACATATTCAAGTAATGAATTTGAACATTGATATTGGGTTAGTATGATGAGCTGAACCTTGGATGCATGCAAGACAATGGATGCAACATATAAGAATGCTAATTTGAAAAATGATGTTCTATTCTAACCATCGTAAGCAAGTAAGTAAAAGGGAGAAAGACGTGAGGTTGGAAGACATGCAACTTATTACATATTTGCCGTCGTGCAAGAAGATAAGAATCAAAGTCTGAAAATCTGAATTAAACTAATTATTACAAATCCGAATGAATAACTAAGCAAAGAATTAACTAGCTAACTACTCTATTACAACAAAGATAATCATAAGAAATAAACTAACTATCTAAGTTAATTAGTTATAACAATTACAAATAAACAATAGTAATAATTATAACACTAATAATTAACAAGACTAATTGTAACAATAATAATAATTATTACAACGATAATAATCGGGGCATTAATCTATAACATTAAGGTAAGCAAGGATGTACAATGGTTGCATGCACAGTGTCCAAGAACAGCTCTATCTGCCTAGGCCCGTTCTGTTTCACCTTCAGCCACTGCCTTCTGTTTTCTACAAAACATACTACTGACCAAACATTGATGGCCGACCGTGCCCCAATGAGGCCTGGCCGAGCCTAAAGAAGGCCAATCGTGCCTAAATTTCATGCAAAATCTTATTTTGTGCTTTGAAATAAAACCAGTGCAGACAGAGTTATTCTAGACTCTATTTGTCCCTCTCACACTTCTCTGTCATGGGAAAGCCTTGAGAGAAGGTTGGAATAGTTTCCAAAACCATCAATGAGCAAATTGATTGCTTGATGATTTCGGGTACAATTTGGACAAAGATCAATAAATGCAATGAACAACAACCACTCCTCCCTCCTATCATGGAGTGAACTCAAAGAGGGAGGCAGAGACGCTTCAAGGTTCATCAAAACATCATGAATTGATGTAAGACAACCCTTGACACAATGGACTCGGCATAACGTCCGGTTGAACCCCATGCAATATAACTCATTTTCTCTATGTGAGTTGGTTCATTTTAAGCCAAATTCATTAGTCTTTACCATCCTTTAATCCATCAAGTCTAAGGTGATTATTACGTCCACTAATAGATTACGTTCACTAAGTGAGAAACATGTCAAACGGGAGGTGATTCTCAACATGAACAATAGACTATACCGTTGACAATGAACCTCCGTAGAGATTAAGCCATTAAGTATAGATCTCTAGTTCACGTTTTGAATAACCGTCAACCGATTGAAATAACTCTTAAATGGGTGAAAAACAATGGCTCTAGTTCATGGAAATTAGTTAAAGAAAAGCTTATAACAATATACAACGAGCTATGTATGCAAACTTATGAGGCAACAATCAAGCTAATCAAAGCATGAACTAACTAAACAACCTAGGACAGCCCTGAAACAGCCCTTAATGGGTGAAAAACAATGGCTCAAAGTGCATGAAAAGAGCCTACAAAGCTAAACAACAAAGAGAGAAAACAAAGCTAGTAAGTAAGAACAATGAGGGGTGGCAAACCCCTCCACTTTTGAAACCTCAAAGCATAATTTTTAGCCTTTTTTAAACTCTAAAAAATAATTTAGAAAGCAAAGGAAATGGTGTAAAAGCAAGGGTTTGAGCTATAGGTAAAGGTAAGAAAAAGTGTTAACTCTCTCTACCCTTTTGGTAGCTCTCCAAACCCAAACTTAAACACTCGGAAGAGAATCAAAACAACACAAAACTACAATAACTAGATAGCAATGGATAGAACAAGAAGTAAAAGAGAAGATGACAAGCTTATACCTCTCAAAGAAATGAGCTTTTGTTTATGAATCAAACTAAGTCCCGACACACTCTCAAGCTTGAATTATGGTGTTCAAGGCTCAACCAAGGTTCCTAGGCTCAGGTGTGAAGGTGTATATGATGTATGGATATAGATTCACGGTGATAGGCTTGTTCAAAGGGTTACTTGCACAAGAAGAATGAGAAGAAGGAGCTTTCAAGAAGGTGTAGAGGCTTTTTAGAAATTCTTCAACCCTCAAAACAGAGATACAACTTCTTTTTATAGAATTTGAGCAAGAGGGGTCATAAATATCTTCAAAAATAGACAACTGGTGGGCTCCAGCCCAGAACAGTGTTTCTCGCTACTAAGGCACGTCCGGCCTTCAATAGCCACGGTTGACCCTCAATGAGGCACCACCGGCCCTCAATGTGTTCCCTTGTTTTCTTGCTTCAGACACAGCACAGAGTAGTACAATGTGTAAAAATGGATTTTTGGGGTATAAATAGTGGAAATATGGAAGGTTTGGGTTTGTTTCGGAGCTTAAACATAGTCCCTTCGTTGAGGCCTCGAACTACGCACAACACCACTTTCATCATTGAGTGTACCGAACAAAGTGCTCGAGCCTTGTAGGCGGTCAAAAATAGGGTGTCTATACGTAGTAACTATTCTTGGTTGATCCTAACTGCACCTCTAGGTTGACGCCAAATTTGTCAGATGTAAAATCATCACTTCTCTATCTTGATTGAACCTTTCCAATTCGGCAAAGTGTTGCCTTACGATGATCAATTGGCAATTTTTGAGCCTTAATTATTGTATCTTGTATATTGTTCTCTCGAAAACCAGTTGCCCTTTTTTAATCTTTACAAGGTGAAGAATCTTAGTATTTGGTTTGAAATGTGTATGGCCAAACGCAATTTCAATTCAAATATCTAGTTTGGCCACCAGCTCCATAATTGTAACCCTATCAAAAGTCCAAAACCATCATGTCATCCGACTGTATCGTCTATTCAAGTTCCATTCAAATTCTTGTGTTAATTATGCTATTACCATAGCCGCTTCATACTCTTTATTCACTACTACAACTGTGTGAATCTTGGGATTGGAGTCAAGTCAATTAGAAAATGGTCATGAGTGCAGAACCACATTTAGGTAGTTCAGTTCGAATAGATCCTATGTGTAAGTCCTACAACTTAGAAGTCTCTAAGCCACGACGTAAGCCAAAGAATAAACTGATTAGCGGTCAATCGAACGACAATAGATTGCTATCGTAGGTCGGTGATGACGTTTTGCTTGACAATATGATTTTTCAATTTAAGGGGGATAGATAGGATTCTCTGTCTCCTACGTATCGCAAGTCATAATGGCACGACTTGCTAGCTGCGCAGTTGATAAGCTTGATGCTTGAAAGTGAAGAGTTGAAGGATATAGGACTTCCTCGTGTAGTGTGCAAATACACCAACATTTTCTTTAACTAACTACCAAGATTACCTTCAAGCAGGAGCTAGACTTCACCACTGAGTTGAAACTCAAAATGTCACCAATATCTATAGCACCGCATCGCATGCCATAGTTAAACTTAAAGAAATGAAAACACAACTACAAGAGTTGTTGGACAAAGAATTTATTCAACCAAGTACATCTCCACAGAAAACACTGGTGTTGTTCGCCAACGGAAAGATAGAAAACTTACGTTATATGTATCGACCATTTGACATCTCAATTGAGTCACTATAAAAAAAATAAAATTAATAATCCATTACCTATGATTGGTGTTCTACTCAACCGATTGGGAGGATTAAATAGTTTCTCTAGAATCAACCTGTCACGACCAAACCCGCCCCTATGGGTTTAGCACCGTAACCGGCCAGTAATCCTAGATTACCGAAGGCCTGCTTAACAGTAATACAATAACACAGAGTACAGGGGCTTGGCAGAAGCCATTACAGTAAATAAACAATGTCCAATGAGCTGTGACAGTCTGTATGCAAAAAGACTTTTCATACATTATGCAGTCGGTGACAAAACAGTATGTACATTATATACAACCATTCAGGGCAGGGACTAAACCCTATTAAAACAGTACAGTATAGTCTATACAGTATTACGAAACGGTACATAGACAGACGGGGAAATAAAAACACCCCTAAGCCTTAGCTTGGCAGGCTCGGAACCTCGCAGTGAGGCACAGTGGTTGGCTTGACAAAACTGGAGTTTACCCCGACGCTTCTAGCTTTGATCCGGTGCCTGTACACCTACATATATATATGAGCAGTGAGCTAAAGCCCAGTGAATAACATAATGCGTAAAAAGGTTTAGAATGAATGTCCTTACAGTAATGAAAACAGTTCATTAAATCAGTATATCAGTTGTTCAGTAAGGTAAACAGTCATATGTGGTACATCCATTAGCATAACAGTAAACAGTAGGTCTGAAAGACCGAACAGTAAATGATGGCCATCAATCAGTAAACAGTAGTGGTTCCACAAGGAAACCGACAGAGATCTCTGTAACAGTAACAGTAAACAGTAGGTGCTAAGGATGCCACAGTACAGTTCAGAATATAGGACATACATTCATTCAGTAACAATATCAGTTCAAAACAGTTCAGTTCAGTTCAGAAAATAATCATTTTGAACATATCTTTACACAATTGTTACTCACAGAGTTCTGGGCTACAGTGAACTAGAGCGTCTCCTCGGAAAGCCAACCCTACACAGTTTACAGATTGAACACACACTAAGCTACACAGTTGGGAAAGATAATAACTTAATCCCTAATTTGCCTCGGTGTGGTTCTACATCTATATCCTCTTTAAGATGCCTTAAATATGCCCTAGGAATGCCTAGGATGGAAAGAGGATGCGAAGATGCACTTTTGAACACTTTACAAAATTTTCAGAAAACAGGGGTCTCGCTCGAGCGTGGCTTTCTACGCTCGAGCGGACATGCAGACAAAGGTCTCCGCTCGAGCGTGAATTCCGTCGCTCGAGCGGACTGTGTGCTACAGTAAAAATACTGGATGCTCAAAATTTACGCTCGATGGGCGCTCGACCCTCGCTCGAGCGTAAGACACAAGTCCTCGCTCGAGCGTGAGTTTCCTCGCTCGAGCGGACTGTGAACTCATGCAAAGTACTGGATGCACGCATTTCACGCTCGAGCGTGACTTTTCTCGCTCGAGCGGAAGGCACGATCACAGAGTGTACGAGCGTAGACTTCCTCGCTCGAGCGTGGTCCAAAATCTGGAAATTCCAGATTTGAACCTCAAGCTCAAAATCAAGTTCAAATGCCTTAAAATCGATCCTCTTGGGCCAAAAACCTGGAAAACACTTGTAAACACATGATATTACATTTCAAAGATCAATTTGGTAAATCAAAGCCCAAGGGTGTTTAATTCAACTCAATTTCAAACCAAATTTTCATGAACAATCTTCAAACATGACATGCATGAGTTTTCAATTCAAAGCTTCCATGTTAGCTCAAGTGAGCAATTCCTTCCAAAACATGATGAAATCATGGCTTATTCTCAAAACATGACATGCATGTGACAAGTTTATGAAGAACAAGCTCAAAATGCAAGAGTATGCCATGCATGCAAAGATTAAGCCTCTAATGCAACAATTTAACCAAAACTAGGCTCACTTCTTCAATTAGCATGAAACATGCAAGAATCAACTTAAGACACAATGAGAAGATGAATTCCTTACCTAAGTCTTGAATTAGAGGTATGGAGCTCAATTGACAATCTACACTCAATCTTTAATTCCAAGCAAAACAAGATGAACTCAACTCTCTCATCTCTCTCTCTCTCTATGGTCGGCAATAACAAGGAAAGGGCTGATGAAATGTTTGTTGAGTGTGTAAGGCTCAAAAGTGATATGGAGATAGGGCCACTAAGTGGTAGAAGTAATAAGTCCAACATTTGCAATTAGTCAATATTATCTAATTTAATCATACCTAATCAGTTTTCAGATAAATATCCATAAAAACATAAATAATTAACACAGAACATCAATCAATTTGATTCGGCCGCCGATAAGGCCTTCAATTACAGTTTAAACAAAAACATGAACAGATAATCACAGTCAAACAGATAGAAAATGCAATTAACAGATACAGTCAATCAATTCAGTTCAGATTTCAGTCAGTCAGTTCAATTATCAGTCAAATCATCTTAGTTTAGCAGTAATCAGTATTACAGTGATCAGTGATGAGGGTTATTACAGTCTCCCCTCCTTAAAAGAGTTTAGTCCTCTAAACTCGAGTTACCTTCATTCTGGAAGAAAACAGGTTCAGTGGAAACAGTTCAGGATATCTTTTAGCCATGTCATCTTCCCTTTCCCAAGTGGCATACACGCCACCATGGTTTTGCCAGTCAACTTTCACTAACGGGATCTCTTTGTTTCTCAGTTTCTTGATCCGTCTGTTTACAATCTGTATAGGCCGTTCCTCGTAAGTGTAGTCATCACTCAACACTACACGAGTAGGCTCAATCACATGGAAAGGATCCCGGAGATAATCTCTCAACATCGAAATGTGGAAGACGTTATGCATATGCTCCATTTCAGGAGGAAGCGCAACTTGATACGCCACCGGATTGATTTTCTCAATAATCTCATACGGTCCGACATATCTCGGCGCTAACTTGCCTTTGACTCCAAAACGAGTCTGGCCTTTCATCGGTGTCACTTTCACAAAAACGTGATCACCCACTTCATATTCTCTGTCTCGCCTTCTGACATCTGCATAACTTTTCTGTCGGCTCTGTGCAGTTTTTAGTCTCTGTTGTATCAGTTTACTTTCTCAGTTGTTTCATAAACAATCTCGGGCCCAAACAAAGGCCCATCTCCAACTTCTGCTCAGCAAATCGGAGATCTACATTTTCTACCATACAATGCCTCGAAAGGCGCCATACCAATACTTGAATGTAACTGTTGTTGTAGGCGAATTCAGCCAATGGCAAATGGCTTTCCCAGTTTCCCTGAAAATCAAGGACACACATTCTCAATAAATCCTCCAGAGTCTGGATGGTCCTTTCTGACTGTCCATCTGTCTGAGGATGATAGGCACTACTCAGTCTCAATTCAGTACCCAATGCAGTCTGTAGGCTTTGCCAAAACCTCGATGTAAACTTCGAATCCCTGTCAGAAACAATGGATACAGGCACTCCATGCAGTCTAACAATTTCATCAATAAATTACAGCCAACTTGTCCGCATTATAAATTGTCTTGACAGGTAAGAAGTGAGCAGATTTGGTCAGTCTATCAACAATAACCCAAATTGAATCCATACCTTTTCTAGAGCGAGGCAATCCAACGATAAAATCCATCGTGATATGCTCCCATTTCCACTCCGGTATGGGTAAAGGTTGCAGTAAGCCTGCGGGTCGCTGATGTTCCGCTTTGACTTGTTGGCAATGAAGACATTTTGATACAAATCAGCAATTTCTTTCTTCATTCCCGGCCACCAAAATTCAGTTTCAATCTTGGTACATTTTCGTATTCCCTGGGATGGATAGAAAATTTTGAGTTGTGGCCCTCTTGCAGAACTCTTCTTTTCAATTCATCATTCGGTACACACAGTCTTTCTTGAAATTTCAGTACATT
The DNA here is from genome assembly GCA_030407325.1 of Camellia japonica. Classification (NCBI taxonomy): domain Eukaryota; kingdom Viridiplantae; phylum Streptophyta; class Magnoliopsida; order Ericales; family Theaceae; genus Camellia; species Camellia japonica. The sequence goes on from JAPPVO010000019.1 coordinate 191,592,411, forward strand.
ATTCAAATTTGAACCCCGGTCTCGGTTTAGATTCTCTTTCTTCGATGATCTTCTTCAAGAAGTCATCCGTTTGCTGTTTCTCTTTAATTTCTTCGATCAATGCCGGTTGAGCAGAAATAGCAGCTATTGTTCCACCTTGTTCTCTCAAAACAACTTCAATTTCAGATTTTTCAAGGTCACAAAGCAACTCTTTCTGTCCAGTGAGCAAACAAGCTAAATTTGCAATCGACTTCCGGCTCAGTGCATCGGCAACGGTGTTGGCTTTTCCCGGATGGTACAGAATCTGTAGGTCATAATCTTTAATCAGTTCTAGCCATCTCCGCTGTCTCATGTTCAGTTCTTTCTCTGTGAAGAAATATTTCAGACTCTTGTGGTCGGTATATACTTCACATGTGCCCCATACAGATAGTGACGCCAGATTTTCAGTGCAAATACTACTGCAGCAAGTTCCAGATCATGGGTCGGGTAGTTCTTTTCATGTGGTCTCAGTTGTCGGGAAGCATAAGCAATAACTCTCCCATTCTGCATTAAAACACATCCCAAACCCTTATGAGAAGCATCACTAAATACAGTATAACCATCCGTACCTGAAGGTAAGGTAAGAACGGTGCAGTCACAAGTCGAGTTTTCAACTCTTGGAATGCTGATTCCCTTTGGTCAGTCCAGTCAAATGATATCCCCTTCTGTGTCAGTTGAGTCAATGGTAAGGCAATTTTGGAGAAATCTTTGACAAATCTTCTGTAATATCCAGCCAATCCCAAAAAGCTTCGGACTTCTGTCACATTTGTTGGTCTAGGCCAGTTCACTACAGCTTCAATTTTCTGCGGATCAACAGAAATTCCATCTTTGCTAACAACATGCCCCAAAAACATAACATGATCAAGCCAAAACTCACATTTAGACAGTTTAGCATACAGTTTCTGTTCTCTTAGGGTCTGCAGGGCAAGTCTCAGATGATGTTCATGTTGTTCTATACTTTTGGAGTAAATCAATATGTCATCAATGAATACCACAATAAAGTCATCAAGGTACGGTTTAAAGATTCTATTCATGAGGTCCATAAATGCTGCAGGTGCATTGGTAACTCCAAAAGGCATAACTAAAAATTCGTAATGTCCATACCTCGTTCTAAAAGCAGTTTTATCAATGTCTTCTGGTTTAACTTTCAGTTGGTATCCGATCTGAGATCAATCTTAGAAAACACTTGAGCACCCTGTAACTGATCAAATAAGTCATCAATACGCGGTAATGGATATTTTTTCACAGTTACCTTGTTCAGTTCACGGTAGTCAATACACAGTCTCAGTGAGCCGTCTTTCTTTTACAAACAAAACGGTGCGCCCCACGGTGAAGTACTAGGCCTGATAAACTTCTTGTCTAACAGTTCTTGCAGTTGCACTTTCAATTCTTTCATTCAGTTGGAGCCATTCTGTAAGGAGCTTTCGATACAGGCTGTGTACCCGGAATCACATCAACGGTGAACTCAATCTCCCTGTCAATCAAATCCCCTGGCAGATCATCTGGAAAAACATCTGGGAATTCTCTGACTATAGGAATACAGTTCACATCATTATCATCAGTAGATACAGTCAATACAGAACACAGATATCCTTTACACCCCTTTCTAATCAATTTAACGGCTTTCACAGATGAAATCAAATACGGAGGAGGTACTACTCCAACCCCATTAAACACAAATTCGGGTAAACCAGGTGGACGGAAAACAACTTGCTTGTCACACAGTCAATGGTAGCATGATATTTTTGTAACCAGTCCATCCCCAATATTACATCAAAATGATCAATGTTCAATGGCAGTAAATCAATAAACAGATGCATATCCCCAACAATGATTTCACATGCAGGGTACATATAAGCACATGTCATGGATCCCCAATAGGTGATGATACAGCTAACAGATAATTCATGGGTTCTAAGGGTCTATTCAATTTCCGTGAAAAAGCATGCGATACATATGAGTGTGTAGACCCCGAATCAATCAGTACATATGCATTTTGAGCACAAATAGAGAGGATACCTGACACAACGGTTTCAGTATTTTGCACGTCTCCCGGTACTAGGGCAAACACTCGGCCCTGCCTCATAGGCTCTTTCCCGGTAGCTTTGGGGTTAGGCTTTGGTGCTACAGTTGATGCTGCTGCGCTGTGCAGCTTTACTATTGCCCGGAGCAGAAGGGCAATCTTTAACCATGTGGCCCACCTTGCCACACCTGTAACAAGCACCAGATATTTATAACAAACCCTTTGTGTTCTTACCACATTCGGAACAGTGGAATGAAACCACTCCTTGCTAGCTAGTATTGTTGACCCGTATTCTGTTTCTTTTTGAGGGTTATGCTTGCCTTTCTTGAACTTGAAACCCTGCCTTTTACCACGCCATTCAGACGCTGGTGATTCAGATTGTTTCACTGCTTCGATGTTCGACTCAGCCATCAATGCTCGGTCAAGAACACCTACATAAGTCGGTAGCTTTAAAACACTTATTCTGTCCAGTATTGCAACATTCAGGCCGCCTTCAAATTTTCTGGCCTTCTTGTAGTCAGTGTCCACCATATGTGGTGCATATCTAGCAAGCTCGGTGAACTTTGTTCATATTCAGCAACGGACATGTGCCCTGTCTCAGTTGTTCAAATTCAGTACTTTCTGTCCCTGACACACTGGGAAATACTTTTCAAAGAAGGACTCCTTAAACTGAGCCCAAGTCATACAGTGTTGGTGTCACGGACCAGCATCCACCACCTTCTGGCCTCTTCTTGCAAGGTGAAGGTAGCTAACATACTTTATTTGCTTCCGAACACGGAAACACCTCAAATAACTTTTCAGTCTCAAGAACCCAAGCTTCAGCTTTAACGGTTCAAGGCCTCCCTGAAAGGATGGCGGTTTCATTTGCTGAACTTCTGGGTGAGAGCAATTATGTCCCCATCATTCACATTCACATTTGTTCCGGTACACCGGAGGAGGAGGTGGGGGCTGTTGATTCTGTTGTTGCTCTAATCTTGCAGTTATCAGTTCCATCATTCTTTCCATTCTTGCCATTCTTGCCTCAGTGGATGAGGACTCAGATTCATTTGCATTATCCATTTCACTATAAGCAGTTATAGCAATTAAAAATATAACAGTTGCATACTTAAACAGTTTACACATTAGCACATATTCAGTCATGTCATAACCACACACTTATCATGCTCATGTAATGCCCTAATCGCTTTTCTAGGACACCTATAGCTCATTTGGACACGTGTGTGCGGTATAACTCGTGGTTAGTATCGCTCTGATACCACTCTGTCACGACCCAAACCCGCCCCTATGGGTTTAGCACCGTAACCGGCCAGTAATCCGAGATTACCGAAGGCCTGCTTAACAGTAATACAGTAAACAGAGTACAGGGGCATGGCGGAAGCCAATACAGTAAATAAACAATGTCCAATGAGCTGTGACAGTCTGTATGCAAAAAGATTTTTCATACATTATCACAGTACAAAACAGTATACATATATACAACCATTCAGCAGGGACTAACCCTATTAAACAGTACAGTACAGTCTATACAGTATACAAACGGTACAAGACAGACGGGGAAATAAAACACCCCTAAGCCTTAGCTTGGCAGGCTCGGAACCTCGCAGTGAGGCACAGTGGTTGGCTTGACAAAACTGGAGTTTACCCCGACGCTTCTAGCTTTGTCCGGTGCCTGTACACCTACATATATATATGAGCAGTGAGCTAAAGCCCAGTGAATAACATAATGCGTAAAGAGGTTTAGAATGAATGTCCTTACAGTAATGAAAACAGTTCATTAAATCAGTATATCAGTTGTTCAGTACAGTAAACAGTCATATGTGGTACATCCATTAGCATAACAGTAAACAGTAGGTCTTAAAAGACCGGACAGTAATGATGGCCATCAATCAGTAAACAGTAGTGGTTCCACGAGGGAACCGACAGAGATCTCTGTAACAGTAACAGTAAACAGTAGGTGCTAAGGATGCCACAGTACAGTTCAGAATATAGGACATACATTCATTCAGTAACAATATCAGTTCAGTAAACAGTTCAGTTCAGTGTTCAGAAAGATAATCATTTTGAACATATCTTTACACAATTGTTACTCACAGAGTTCTGGGCTACAGTGAACTAGAGCGTCTCCTCGGAAAGCCAACCCTACACAGTTTACAGATTGAACACACACTAAGCTACACAGTTGGGAAAGATAATAACTTAATCCCTAATTTGCCTCGGTGTGTTCTACATCTATATCCTCTTTAAGATGCCTTAAATATGCCCTAGGAATGCCTAGGATGGAAAGAGGATGCAAAGATGCACTTTGAACACTTTACAAAATTTTCAGAAAACAGGGGTCTCGCTCGAGCGTGGCTTTCTACGCTCGAGCGGACATGCAGACAAAGGTCTCCGCTCGAGCGTGAATTCCGTCGCTCGAGCGGACTGTGTGCTACAGTAAAAATACTGGATGCTCAAATTTACGCTCGATGGCGCTCGACCCTCGCTCGAGCGTAAGACACAAGTCCTCGCTCGAGCGTGAGTTTCCTCGCTCGAGCGGACTGTGAACTCATGCAAAGTACTGGATGCACGCATTTCACGCTCGAGCGTGACTTTTCTCGCTCGAGCGGAAGGCACGATCACAGAGTGTACAGCGTAGACTTCCTCGCTCGAGCGTGGGTCCAAAATCTGGAAATTCCAGATTTGAACCTCAAGCTCAAAATCAAGTTCAAATGCCTTAAAATCGATCCTCTTGGGCCAAAAACCTGGAAAACACTTGTAAACACATGATATTACGTATTTCAAAGATCAATTTGGTAAATCAAAGCCCAAGGGTGTTTAATTCAGACTCAATTTCAAACCAAATTTTCATGAACAATCTTCAAACATGACATGCATGAGTTGGGTTCAATTCAAAGCTTCCATGTTAGCTCAAGTGAGCCAATTCCTTCCAAAACATGATGAAATCATGGCTTATTCTCAAAACATGGACATGCATGTGACAAGTTTATGAAGAACAAGCTCAAAAATGCAAGAGTATGCCATGCATGCAAAGATTAAGCCTCTAATGCAACAATTTAACCAAAACTAGGCTCACTTCTTCAATTTAGCATGAAACATGCAAGAATCAACTTAAGGACACAATGAGGAAGATGAAATTCCTTACCTAAATCTGAAGTAGAGGTATGGAGGCTCAATTGACAATCTACACCTCAATTTCTTTAATTCCCCAAGCAAAACACAAGATGAACTCAACTCTCTCAATCTCTCTCTCTCTCTATGGTCGGCAATAACAAGGAAATGGGGCTGATGAAATGTTTGCTTAGAGTGTGTAAGACCTCAAAAGTGATATGGAATAGGCCACTAAGTGGTAGAAGAGTAATTAAGTCCAACATTTGCAATTAGTCAATATTCCATCTAATTTAATCATACCTAATCAGTTTTCAGATAAATATGCCATAAAAACATAAAAAATCTAATTAACACAGAACATCAATCAATTTCAGATTCGGCCGTCGATAAGGCCTTCAATTTACAGTTTAACACATAAACATGAACAGATAATCACGCAGTCAAACAGATAGAAAATGCATTTGAGCAGATACAGTCAATCAATCAGTTCCAGATTTCAGTCAGTCAGTTCAGTATGTCAATCAGTTCAATTATCAGTCATAATCGGTCTTAGTTTAGCAATAGTCAGTATTAGGCAGTGATCAGTGATGAGGGTTATTACACAACCTAAGATCCAGTTATCATGACTAGTTACGTATGCGTGATAAAGACATATAGAAGACTGCATTTTGAAATTTCTACAATCATTATGAGTTCATAGTATGCCATTCAGATTAAGCAACATGCCTAGCATATTTAGGAGTTTGAGGTTCATGACTTACTTAGATCATTTCATAATAGTGTTCATTGACGATATTTTTGTCTACTTATGTTCAGAAGAGAATTATAAGTAGCACTTAAGGGTCGGGCGCAAAATTTTGTAGAAAAAAAATAATAATAATAAATTTGCTCACCAAGGCTGACAAATGCAAGTTTTGATTGAAGGAACTGAAATTGCTTGGTCAAGTTGTATCTGCAAAAGACTAGATCAAAGTGGGAGCAATGGCAGTATTCGTAACTTCTTAGGTTTGCCAGGCTACTATAACATATTCATATAGAGTTTTTCTGCCTTGTAGATCTTTGTAGTTATGGCTCTGACCTTTCTTTAATTTCACCTTTTACTTCTTTTTGCTCATCTAGTTTCTTTGTTAGTTAAACTTCTTGATTTTTGTTTATTTGTTATGATTCGATTGCAAGAGCAAGCTTATTAAACTCAATTCTTTTAGAGTTTGTAACCAATCTATGGGTAATTACATTTGATTGCTTTTGTACTTCTATATCAAAAACTATCATTCTTTATGGTCAACTTTGGTGACCATGATTATTGTAGGATATGTTTCAAAATCACTCTCTTCTTAGAAAACTGACTCTTCTTCTACATGGTCGGGTTCTACAAACATTTCACACAAAATATATATATATATATATATCGATCATTTATTGTAAATCCTTATTTGACTTTCGCAAAATCATTTCTGAACATCTACTCTTTGAAAATAGTGTCACTTATGTACTACAATTTACTTTCAGTGAGGCAGCCTCTTAGTAAATTATTTAGAGGTCACTCAATTACACGGAATGCCAATTACTATCATGTCAAATCATGACCCTCAATTTACTTTCCAATTTTGGCAGAGTTTGCAGAAAGATCATTGACACGAAGCTATGCTCTAGCACGACATTTCACCTTCAAACTGTCAGCAATCAGAAATGACGACTTAGGTCCTAGAATTTATACTGCAAACTTGCGTCATATAATTCAAATGAGAGTTTGCACCTTGTTACATTGGACCCATTGAATTTTTAAGAAGAGTATGAGAGGTAGCGTATCATTTAGCTTTGTTGCCTCAACTCTATGAAGTGCACAGCACCTCTACATTTTCATATTGTGGAAATATGAGCCTCACCCTTCACATGAAATCAATTAGGGCCCAATTGATATCAACAAAGATAGGATATTTGAAGAAATAAAATAAAATCTAGATCATCAGAAATAATTTTCAATGGAAGGCCATTCAACTACTACTGGTACTTTCGCGACATCAATAATTGTTGGAATCTACATGGGAACGAGAAGACGCGATGCACTTTAATTATGCCAAAGTTTGGAAACCCAAGGTACAAGGTAATTTCGGGGACGAAATTATTTTAAAGGGGATAGATTGTGAGAACTCATATTTTCATATAATTGATTTATTTCAAAAATTATACTATATTGTAATTTCAATTATACTCAATTAAATTTCTCGTGATAAATATATTTAGTTGTTTAACTTGTATGATCCAATTTAGAAAATCAACTATAAATTTTAATATATTAAGTCACTTTAATATGGGTAATTCAATTAGTAATTTATAATTTTAAAATTTCATGTTTAGTAATAATTCTAAACCCTTCTAAATTAATATTTTGTGTTAACTTTTGTGTCATAATCAAGTTAAGGAAACTAAATTAATAGGAACTAAATTGATTGAAAGTTAGTTGGCAATAAACTTTTTTGTTAGAATGTTAGTTAGATAGATAGATCAATAATATAATAGCCTAAAAAACAAAAACAAAAAAGGAAAATAAAGGGAGTGGCGGGCAACCCCCTTCCCTTTGGGTTTGCTTTGAGCATGCACATGGTGTAAGACCATGTCATACATTCAACCTCTTCTAGGGGCTAAGTTGTGTGAGCCCGGGTGGCAATGTTTTTATATTTATTTATTAATTTGTTCTTTTTTCTTCTAAGCTTTAGTGGCCTATATAGTAAGTCCTCTCCTCCCATTTTGCTCACACATGGCTAAGAGAGGATGACAAAAAAAGAAAGAAAGAAAGACATAGGAAAAGAGGAAGAGAGAAGTGTAAGAACCTGAATTTTTAGACAACTAATTAATTCGTTAATAATAATATTAAATCAATTAATAGTGATTATTAAATTATAATGTTAATAGCATCATGATTAATACCAATATTAAACTCCTTTAAATAAAATTAATTATCTCTCTGTGATTAAATTTTTGTATCTAAATAAGTTGTGGAAACTAAATGAGTTAAATAAATAATAACTAAGTTAGTCAGAGGATTGTAAGGAGCAAAACATCTAGTGAATGGGTTATATATACATTAATTTTATTTTGTACACACACACACACACACACATACACACACACACAAAAAAAAAAATTATTTAATAAAATGAAAATGAGAGAAGAGAGAGAGAGAGAGATGGTCGAATGGCCTCTCCCCTTTCCAAGGGTTATCTTGAACAATGTAAGGCATGGATTATGTGTAAGAGATTGTCTACAGTCAACCTCCCTAGCCACTTTAGGAGTGTAAGGAAAGAGAACACACTCCACCAATATGATGGTATGTAAAGAAAGAAATAGCTAAATAACTAAATTCTCTGTTAAATAAACTTCTCCACTTCTTTGCCTTTATATTGAACACTTCAGCCCCTCTATTCCTACACACACGGCTGAGTAAGGGAAAAAGAAAGAGGAGAAAATAAAAGAAAAAAAAAAAGAGATAGAAGAGAGTGCTTGGTGGTCACCATTTTGAAGCTAATCTTGACCATAGTTTGTAAAAGCTCTTGAGGTAGGAATACTCTATCTCTATCCTTCCTTAGATATTCTTAATTGAATTTATATATTATATATATGCAAGAGCATGCATTATTAATACATACATAGCAAGTGTAATTAGAATATCTCAATATATGTTCACATTTTGATAGAATGGGAATTTCATGACTATATGATTTATATTCCTTCTTGGTATTCCCGTTGTCTTGGCATTTTATATCAGGTATCGAAGAAACTGAAGGAAACACCAAGGTCTTGGAAGACGACGTTCAGCCTTAGTTAGCTTGAAGTGTGCCCAAGTCCCATGAACCTTTTTCCTGAGTTATCTAGTTTTGTCTAACTTTTTTTTTTTTAATTGTGTTTTTCTGTCATGAATGTACTAAGACCAAACTTTAAGTTTGCTTTGGAGTTGTAATTTAAGAACTTTTAATTTATGTTTTGTTAAATTAATGGATGATGGCAAACTTAGTGGCGACAATGATTAGAAGTTCTTAATTAAGAAAAATTTGATTTTTAGTTTTAAACCTTATCATGATGTCCTCAAATTTTGGGGCGTCATAGAGGGGCACGCATCTTTTCACTTGAAACCCTAGGTTATCTCCTGCGAAAACCATATATGTTGTCTTCATCTCCATTATGTACACATACAAACTCTAACACTAATGGGAGACGAATGATGAAGGAAGACGATGGACCATATACTATGCCGATGCATAATGAAAACTCAGTCAAAGGCTTCTTAGACAGAGAATAACCCTAAACGAAGGTTTTTGGGATGTCCTCAATATGGTATAAGTGTATATTGAAAAAAAAATTGGGATGTCATACTGTTTATAAATCCAACTGAGGTGTTTATGAAAAAAAAATTGTAGACTAGACATGTATGTGAATTCTTTCTATTGGTGGATCCTCCATTGTGTCCTCGCGCTCGAGAGATCATACATGGGTTGCTTCGAAGAACCACTATGCTTGAAGAGCAATTGAAAATGCACAGAGTAAGACAGAGGAAGTTGATTACTTTAATGGCATTGTCATAGCTCATTTTTTGGTGTTAGAACATGATTGGAGATGGTTCTGCAACTGCTTCTTTTTCAAGCACTGGGGATGATGGAAATTGAAGCTTCTGGACTAGGAATGGAGTGGGATTTTTATTTATTTATTTATTTTTATTTTTATTTTTATTTTTTTATTGAAGCTTTTGGACTGGGAATGGAGTTTAGTCTAGTGTTATGTAATTGGGGTTTATGATGTATGAATGTTAGGATTGTCCAAACATGTTTTAAATGACACTATATCAATGTTGAATCAAATTGTATCAATGTTTTTGAATGTTTTGTCAATGTTAAATATCATGGATTTATTATATTATGTGTAATTTGTAATTGATTTGGGTGATTCAACTTGTTCACTTTTGCTACATTGTTTTGTTTGTCAATGTTTTTGAATCATCTTTTATTTATCATCTTTTGAATCAATGTTCAATCAAGCTGTTTTTGTTTATCAATGTTTTTGAATCACACTGTATGAATGTTTTGTTTCACTTTTGCTGCATTAGTTTGTTTCACTTTTGGCAAACATGGTGCAAACAATAAGAAGACATATTAGCAAACATGTCCAAATATGATCCAATACAAAATAACAAAAATACTTGAAATAACACAAAGGCTAAACATTTACCATGTCCTAACAAAATACAAATGGCAAATCTAACAAAACATCAACAAAATACAAATGGTAAATCCAACAAAACATTACTATATCCTGACCAAATCCTAACACTATATCCCAACAAAACATAAAGGCCAAATCCAACAAAACACTTATGTTTCAAATAAACCATAATACATAACAATCCACAAAAATACTATTGTCTACTATTAAAGTGTTAGCTAACTACTACTTCCCCTTTGAATTTGTTCCATGTTTTGGTAATGAAAACAAGGTCACAGACTTCTGCCCCTTTGACACATATGTTACTGAACCACCATATGGAACTTCAGATGGGTTTGGCTTAACAATTGTGCTTGTTATAATGAACCCTGGTGGAGGTCCCCTGACGTTCACCCCTTGCAATGTTGTTCTAAAGTTCAAGCTTGGTTGACTACCAGTTGCCAAACCTGAGAGTGGTTTGCTGTTCTTAGGTGGTGGTTAATTGCTTGCCTTAGGCCTTGCTAAACTGCTTGGCTTATTGGTTGCTCCAGGTTTAAGCCTTGCCTTAGGCCTTCATAAATTGCTTGACTTAGTGCCTTATTGACTGGTGGCTCCAGTGGTTGCTTGGTCTCTTGGTTGACTACTGGGTTAAGTAGATGGTTGAGTGCTTGTCTGACTGATTCTCTAGGTGCTTGACTAGTTCTTTCTCACTTGCAAATGGTTAGTAATTAATTACATGAAGGACCTCTAATAAATTAATTCAATTTATGAAGATGTAAAAAATTATGTGTAGGTTAACCTTTGGTGCAATTGGCTACCCTTTGCATCCTTTTTGTTGTGCCCAAGCTTACCACACAAGCTGCATATAGTTGATGTGTTTTGTCTCTGCAACTTATGAGGATTCTTGGGCTTATCCACTTGCCTTGTTCTCAACTTTCTTGGTATACTAGGTTGCTTCTTCACTTTTGGAGGCAATAATCTAGGGAACACAAACTTTGGCCACATTTCAGAACCATTTATAGGGTATATCATTGGCTCATAGCTGGCTAAGTATGTCTTCTTCTTATACCAACGAGCCACATAATCTTTAGGTTACTTATGTTTGTCATATATGGCTAATATGGCATGACCACATGGTATGCCAATTAGATCCCACTTTCTACATGAATAAGTTGAATCACCCAAATCAACTACAAATTTTTGCCCATTTAAGCAATTTATTTGGTACCTCAAACCTCCTACCCACATAGCAATATAATCGCTTACATCTTCTTTCCTTTTCTCCAATGCTTGTTTTATATTAAGACAAATAGGTCCTGGATAAGCCCTCATTACTTTCCTTCTCATCTACAACCTCTTCATCAAGATACACCTAATGTCCTCTAATACGGGGAGTGTGGTTTTTCCTCTTGTTTCTAGAATCAAGCTATTAAAGCTTCACACATGTTGTTGTCTAAGATATCAGACTTACAAAATGGTGTGAAATGAGACCTAGAGCAGGTGCTTAGGGGTTTTTCAGCTAACCGATTGAATGCAGGACACAATCCCTACATTTGAAGGGGAACGAAAAAATGTTACATAGATTAAATGAACTAAAAAGTTAAAATAAATGCATAAAACTTGAACTAAAAAGTTACCTTTTGCTTGTCTGACATGAAAGTCACTCCTTACTTGTTGAACCACCCAAGGGTGTCACACATTATTTCAAAGAACCATTTCCATGAAATCTTTGTTTCTCCTTCAACAACTGCAAAGGCCAATGGGTAGTTGTATTATCATCCAAACCAACAGCTTGCAACAGTTGTCCCTTATATGGCCCTTTCAAATGACATGCATCAACTCAAATGAATGGCCTACATCCTACTAGAAAACCTTGCTTGCAAGCTCCAAAGCATACAAAAATCCTTTGAAACCTAGGCTTGTCTTCATGTATTTCATGTTCTTCATTTTCTAATTCTTTGTCATCTTCCTTGACTATGATTATTGTCCCTGGATTAGTTCTTTTTATCTTCTCACAATAGTCCAATAACTTGACATATTGTTCCATGAGGCTTCCCCTCTATCAATTCTTGTGCTTTTCTCTTTGTCATATACACTTGGCTCATTGATATCCCAACCTTGTGATCCTTTTGCACAGCTTCTTTGAATAACTGCATTGGAATAGATGGATTGGACTTTAATGTCAAGTACTTCTTAGACAGTTAGGTGGAATTCAGTTGTCTATTATAAAAAATTATGCCACAATTGTGAGTGATGACATATGTCTTTATCTGGAATGATGGTTGTCCTTGCATCTTGGATGCATAAAGCATCCACTCACATGGTGGCTTACAGGTGGCCCTAACCCTCATGCTATCATTTTTAACTAACTTGATAGCCTTTCCAGTCTTAATACCATGCTCTTTAAAAACAGCTTTTAATATTTTGGCAGTGCCAAAAACAATGCCAACCTTGAATTGTGGGTCTGTCGTGTCTGTGCTTTGGATTAAACTCTGCCCTATTGCTTTCATCCTCTTTATCAGAAGATCCATCAATGCTCTTGAGGTCATCAGATGTAGCATCAAGCTCTAGACAGTCAATATAAGATACCTCAACCCTTTCATCATTATGCTTCTGTCTCCCGAACCCACCCCATTCAACATTCCTATCAACATTAGCATCAAATAGTATGTCATCGTCATTGAAATCATAGTCACTATCCTTAAACTCCTCTAGATTTGTAGAATAGTTAAATGAATCATGACTCTGCCTTTTAACTTCAACTTCAACCCAACCCTCACCCTCCGTATTACTTATGCCACTTCCAATTTCCTCAATGACAACTAATGCATGGTGAAAGGAATCAACTTCTTCAAGGTCAAACAACTGATCATCAGGGATGTGCTCTAAATACACTTCAATTATCCTACATACATGCACCAATTTCACCATATTTATTACATCTCTATCATTCCTAAGTGGCCTTAATCCATAATTTAAGTCCCTATCCAGGCACTCGATAATGGTATGAAATGAATTCAGTATAACCTAACTTCTGAGCTATATCCCATAGCTTTGTCAACCTCATTTTGTCAACATCACAGTTATCCCAAAATGATAATTTCCCCCCTATGTAAGCCCTATTTACTAAAGATTTAAAAACACCACCATGTTTCGTTTTGATGGTGAAATAATCACCATTTGGATCTACAATAGAAGACAACAAATTTGTTGTAGGGTCCACAATACAAGACAATGGGGACCACAACACATTATAAATACATAATTGTAGATTTGTATTTGTTTTTATGTCAATGTGCAGTTGTGCAGACGTGTCGACATGCATGAATATATATATACATATATTCACATTGTCACTTTTCAACAAAACAAAAGTAGATTCTTTGACCCACCCATTAATTCAACTTTTACACAAATAAAATAAAGCAAAAAAAAAAAAAGAAAAGGTAATAGTATTTTGTTGCTTACCATAAGCTGGTATTTCATCACCAATCCTCGTAGTCGCCATATTCGTCTTTTCACCTCGTCAATTGTTTTCTTCTTTATCGACGCCAATTTCAAGAGATTTACAATCATAACAAGATTTTGGTAACTCAAAACCCTAAAACCTATCGATTGTGTACAACGAGAGGATGGTATTGCCAATTTAAGGAAGATACAAGTATAGGGACAACGCAGGTAACCTAGGATTTCAAGTGAAAAGATGAGCATGCCCCTCAGTAATTGCTAGAGGGAGCACATGAGGGACACGTGGTGGCTTTCCGTTTATATTTTCAAACAGGCGTCAATTATTGGACAAATATGACACACCGTGTTAAATTAATTAAGGGGCAAAATCGAACAAATTGAAATTATAGGGACCAAAATGACACACAGGAAACTACAGAAACTATTTGTATAATTTGCCATATGTATAATCTATAATACATAGAATAATACATAGATCACGATCACAAATCTTTGACATTTCTGATCTAAATATTTTATTGTCACAAAATCCAAAAGATGATGATGATTAAGATGTACAAAGGCATGCATGGATTATTGGAAACCGTTTCATTTGGGTTTTTGATAGTTACTTGGAAAATATTGATAAAATTAAGTCACATACGGTGAATTTATTTTGAAATTTCATATAAGGATTGTTCGTGAGCGCCTAGGTGTGCATTTTTGTTCCATTATCACAATTATTATTTTTTGTTCTTTATTGGTGTTGTTTTTTATCAGTTTAAAATTGAGATATTGTCAAAAAAATTAAACAAATTAAAAAATTAAATAGATAAAAAAAAATTAAACAGATAATAAAATTTAGATAGATATTTGAACAGATAAGGGGAAAAAATTAAACAGATAATCAAAAAATTTGAACAGATAAATATAAATTTAAACAAATAGAAAATAATTTGAACAAATAGACAAAAATTTAAACAGATAGAAAATAATTTGAACAGATGGTTAAAAAAATTAAACAGATAAATTAAATGGTAAAATTAGAAATAAAATGTCCTTCAAAACAAACAAAAAGAGTTTTCACTAAACTATTTTACAAATGGTGGATGTCTCACCAATAAAAAATATTCACTGGGCTTAATACCTTATACCAACTTTTTAATAATTTTCTCTTTAAATATTAAATTAGTTACTAAGTATATTTTGGTAATAATGGTATGTGTTAGACTTTTCAAAAAAAAAAATTTATATTGTCCTCAATGGATGAAAGTTTTATTATGAGTAAATTTTGACCAAATTTCTCTTTGATCATTAAAATAATTATTTTTCAATTTAGTATCCAAAATTAAAAAATTTCCATTTTGATCCAAATTTTTAACTATTGTTATGGATAAGTCAAGAAAATTTCACGTACGACGAGTTGACTCTGACCTAATATGGATTCTATCCAAATCGAGGGCACTCATAGAATTAATAAAAGTTTCCTGGCCCTGGAGTGAGAGTAGCCTCTCCTCCTTCTAAACTTTTTTTTTTTTTTGAATCAAAAAAAAAAAATGAATTAATAAAAGTATTTAACTAATATACATTTTGCCCCTCAAATATGGCCTGATTTCTACTTTAGTCATTAAACTAATTATTTTCCTAATTTGTTCTCAAAATTTATAATTTTTTCATGTTTGTCCCATTGCTAACGATCATTTAGCATATTTACAAAGTGTGAAAGTTATTTTATTCAAAGATAGTGATTACAAAAAGTGAATGCACTATCGGTAATGTTGGATAAGATTAAAGTTTCTTTGATGGAGAGGACGATGACATTGGCCCAAAATAATCAACCCTACAATAATTAAAATTTTAAAAAAATAAACAAACAAACAAAGCCTTAACTTCTCTCTAATTTTGATCATTGCAATCTTATTTTTATATCTATACATCTTAAAAAATAAAAAAAATAAAAAAATTCATAGAATAATTTATTTTGAATGTAAATAAGTGACACATCAAACAATTGGGGAAAAAAATTACAATATATGATCAGAAAATTCTATGGTACATATCATTCAAAATGTGTGTATTATATGTATTTTGTTATGTATTTTTGTAATGTATGTTACGTATTTTTATGATAAATGTTAAGTATTTTTTTGGGTACAATTATAACAATTTATTATTTAGAAATAAAGTTATGTATTTTTGTGATAATATTAAAATATGTTTGGATATACAAAATATGTAATATTATCTCAAAATATATAACTTTATTTCTGAATTACAAATTATTATAACTTTTTCAAAAAAAAAATCATATTTATTATAAAAGTAAATAATAAATATTATAAAAATACATAACAAAAATGCATATTATACGCACTTTATCAAAGTATTTCCCATGGTCATCTTGGTTTGGCACTTCTCGAAGAAACAACCTTTCCACAATAACATAAAGTGGAAGACACCTTTTATTTATTTTTCATTTTTTATTCTTATCTTTCCCATTCTCCCTTGTATCTTGCTTCATGATTTTTGCACCCTGTTTATCTTATTTAACTGGTCTCTATGCCATTAATATAAAATATTTCCTTCTTTTAATTAGACTGCATGAAATACTTTTAAGAATTAAAATAAAATTAAAAAATTAAAACTTTTAGTGCCCAACTGGTTGTGTTTTTGTTTTATGTTTTCTATTTTTATATTTTGAAAAACACAATTTTCTGTTATGTCAAATCTGCCCCTGGACTATTTTTTCGGGATTGACTTTTTTAGTTTTTTTTATTTTTTTATTTTTTCGTTTTTAGAAAAAAATTTTAAAAAAAATTATGCTTTTAGATTTTACTTGACTACATAAAATTAAAAAGTAAAATTATTTAACACAAATTAAATAAAAAAGAAGACTTATTTATGCTGATGTCAAATTCACCCATATAGTTTGCATTTTGACTAAAAGTAGAACTACAATATGGGTGAGACTTGTCTCTAATCTACTATGTGCATTGGAGAGTGATGTTGGGTTTCGACAGATATATCATGGAGTCTATTTTAACAATCTGAACTATTCATTTTATTGGGTTGATGTTCTGATCATTCACAATAAAAACAGAAGAATGAATTCATTTTTTTGGACAACTATAACAAAATGGGTAAATTACACTTACCCCCCTGAGGTTTGCCTTAATTACAAATATCTCTCCTGTGATTTCAAAAATTACACAAACTTCCTTTACTTTTGAAACTAATATACAAAGACCCCCTTCTGTTATCTATCCGTCCAAAATCCAATAGATTCTGCTGATGTCATTCATAATTATTCTACAAATTCCAATACTGCCCTTCAGCTACTTAACTTATTGAAGTAAATTACACTTACCTCCCCTGCATATATATATATATAAACACATACATATCTATATATGCACATATAAATATATAGTATATATATGAATCATGTTATAATACATATTCTCAAAATAGTGTACTATATGCAACTTATGACATTTATGGTATCCATAACTAAATCTTTTTCAGTCATAATTAAAAACAAAAGTCATAATTAAATACAACATAAAGTATAATTAAAGACATTTTGGATCATAACCAAAATAATAATTATAATAGATGATAACCAATATCACAATAAGTCATTACTAACACCATAATGAATTATAACCAAGCCATAACTAATACCATAATGAGTCATAACCAAACCATAATTAACATCGTAATAAATCATAATCAAATATTACAAATGTTGTAAGTGGAACATATGACCCTATATATATATGTGTGTGTTAACTTTTAAATCTAAGTGGCTACATATATACTCTATTTTTCTTTTTCTTTTTACTTTTTTTTTTAATATGTTTTTTTGCACGGTCTCTCTTTATAGAAACTCTTTCTACACTCTTTTTCCTCAACAATTCATTGGTAGGGTTATTGATAACCACCAATGCATAATCTAATCCCATTGTCAAATAAATTCTCCAAACCTCATATTTTTAAATCACTATTAAAGAAATTTTTTACATTTTATTTCAATAGTTAATGACTTTAAGAATAATTGATTTTAAATGTTTACAAATTAATTTTGACCAATACCTGAATTAACTGAATAAAAATATTTACAATTATTAAATGATTATAAAAATAAAAATTGTGCCATAAACAAAAATTATTTTTGAGGCATATTTTTAGACAACACTATACAGCTAATTAAATAAAATTATTTACAATTAAGTATTAAATGAAATGATTATAAAAATAAAATTGTGCCATAAACAAAAATTATTTTTGAACTACTGATTTTATTTATTTTTTAAAGACATTTTTTAGACAACACATTAACAAAATAAAAAATATTAAATAAAATTATTATAAAAATAAATACAACCCTTGTTTATATATTTTTTATTTTACATGCTAATGTAATGAAATAAAAATTAAAAATATATATATATAAAGAAAAAAAATTCATATAAGATTTTTTATTTGGGTTTAGATCACTTAAGTATTTGTTCTTTTTTTATGAGCTTTTATTTTTTATTTTTTGGGAAAGAAAACTATTTAGAATATTGTAAAAGCGAGGTACTTGTAATTATGCTAAACCTCAGGGAGGAAGTGTAATTTATCCTAGGA
Source organism: Camellia japonica (assembly GCA_030407325.1). Lineage (NCBI taxonomy): Eukaryota > Viridiplantae > Streptophyta > Magnoliopsida > Ericales > Theaceae > Camellia > Camellia japonica. The sequence continues at coordinate 191,610,832 of JAPPVO010000019.1, forward strand.
AAGAATGAATGAGAGGGGTTTTTTACATTAAGGGTCAATTGTGTCTTTTCACAATGCGGTTGAAGGATATTATGGTCAATTCTACCGTCAAGTTAACTCTGTTAAGGCTCTTTTAACGGGAATGGGGAATTAATTATTATTTTCAAAAGCAATAGAGGTCTGTGTAATTTTTGAAACTACAGGAGAAGTATTTGTAATTAAGGCAAATCTCAGGAAAGGTAAATGTAATATTCCCTAACAAAATTATATAATTGTGATTATCATATCAATTTGATTTTTGTGTGGAAATGATTTACACATAAAATTCGATAGAATAAAAATTCATATTATTAAAATATGCCCTATGATAGATGCCACGAGGCCCAATAGTATATTGGACCGGAGACAAACCTGAGCTTTGAAATATTTGAGGCTAAATTGAAAAAAGTTTTGGTAGTATTTGGTTTAATTTTTAAAACTTAATTCTAACAATTTATGATTTGAATTAAAATTATAATCAAGCAAATTTGAAAATACAATTCAAATTTACTTTCAAAACTTCTTTCTTTTCTTTTTATTATTATTATTATTATTAATCAATCAAGTAATCACTTTTTCTCTCTCATCTCTCCTCACTCCTCTCACATTCTATATATCAATTAATAAAAAAAATATAAATCATCACAAAACTATTTTCAAAACTCATAATCAAACAAATTTTCTCTTTTCAAATCATAATTTAAAAACTCAAAATTCAAAACACAGTTCCACATTCAAATTATAATTCTAAGACCTCGTTTGGGAAGTGGTTATTTTAGTCAAAAAGTCAAAAAGTCAACTAAAATTAGTCACATCACCTCTCTACTTTTCTGCACATCTTTTCGTAAAAAGTCAAAAAATTACTAAAATAACCTGCTCCTAAACGAGGCCTAAAACTAAACAAAATGGACCCTTTACTTTTTTTTTTTCTGTTTATCGTCATCCAATAGGATATTAGTAGATTATAATGAAATGGTTGCTGTGGATTTATCGACTTGAACTTTAAACCTTCAAGATCTTAAAAATAATTACATGGACTAAGACTAACAATCCTGTCCAAAATCTTAAGTTTAGGAAGTAACTTTTTTACCACTTAAACAACACAAACCTACTTAAAAATAAGCGTAAATTACATTGACACCCTTGAGGTTTAGGTTTATTACAATTTCCCTCTCACCTTTTAGAAATTACATCTCCCCCTGAGGTTTAAAGTTTTATTACAGATTTCCCTCTTCAGCAATTTATTTTTTTTAAATACCAAATTTGCCCTCATTAGGTAAATTACATTGAAACCCCTCACATTTTAGAAATTGCAATTCCCTCCCCAAGGTTTAAAGTAGCATTACCAATTGCCCCTTCGATTAGTATTAGTTGGAAAAAAAATTCATTAAAAAAAATTAATTGGGAAAAAAATTAATTGAAAAAAAAATTAATTAAAAAAAAAATTTGTTAGTAACATTTTTAAATTTTTGTTTAAAAATTAACATAAACTCATTTTTTGAATTTACTTTTTTTTTTCAAATTTACAAATTGAGAAAACCATTTATAAAGTAAAAAAATTATCAAATAAGTTTTTATGATAGTTTTTAAATTTTTTGTAAATATAAATTAAAAATTGAAGACGAAATGGTTACCACACAGGCCTCATATGGTAAAAATATGGTAAAATTAACAAATAATTAAATAAGTTATTAACGTAAGAAATGACTTTTCGAAATATTCTTAGGTTACGTATGGTTTGATTTTTAGAATTTTTTTATAAAAAATTAAAAAATTAATTTGGTTAAGAAATAAAAAAATAAAAATAATTATCATTTAAGGTAAAAATAATTATCATTTTAATTTTTGGGTAGGTCATATACATACGTATAGCTGTTCAATTTAATTTGTAAAAAAATTATTTCTAACCACTCGAAAGATAAAAATTATATAAAAATAATAATAATTTTTTATTTTTTATTCTTAACCAAATAATTTTATTTTTAATTTTTTTAAAAAAATTCTAAAAATCAAACCATACATAGTCTAAGAATCTTTTGATAAGTAATTTTTTACGTTGGCAACTTATTTAATTATTTGTAAATTTTACGATATTTTACCATCTGAAGCCTGTTTGGTAACCATTTCGTTTTCAGTTTTCAATTTTCAATTTTTATTTACAAAAATTTTAAAAAATGTCATAAAAAACTTGTTTGATAATTTTTTTGGTTTATAAATGGTTGTCTCAGTTTGTAAATTTGAGGAAAAAACGTAAATTTAAAAAATGAGTTTACGTTAGTTTTTTAAACAGAAATTTAAAATTTTACTAACAAAAAATTTTTTTATGAATTTTTTTTCCAATTAATTTTTTTCCAATTAATACTAACCGAGAGGACAATTGGTAATACTACTTTAAACCTTAGGAGGGAATTGTAATTTCTAAAATGTGAGGGGTGTCAATGTAATTACTCAATGAGGGCAAATTTGGTATTTTAAAAAAAAAAATTGCTGAAGGGAGAATCTGTAATGAAACTTTAAACCCAGAGGAGAGATGTAATTTCCAAAAGATGAGGGAGAATTGTAATAAACCTAAACCTTAGGGGGTGTCAGTGTAATTTATCCTAAAAATAAATAGTGTTAAAATAAAGGATTGTTTGGCATTCCTTATATTAATATACTTTTTTATTCTTTTATCTTTTTTTGAATTATATCAACTCGTTACTTTTTTACATAAAAAAAAAATAAAATATACTTAGTTAAATCCTCCAAACAATCTCTAAATAATATAAAGAAATTAGATAGAGCTTCCGTTTGGGGAGTGGGTTGATTTTTTGGTTTTTTTATTTTTTTGGCTATTTTAACCTAGGTTAAAAAACTTGGTTTGGGAATGATTTTTTGACTTTTGATTTTTTTGACTTTTTTTTATGAGAGAAGAGTATAATGATTATAGATTAAATATGATGTTTTATTTATTATGATTAAAATAATCTATTTTATCCTTTGTGACTAAAACAGCCCCAAAACTCCTTGCCAAACGGAGCCGGAGGAAAGAAATGAGACTCGAAACTGACTTTGGAAAAATTATATATTAGTTTGAAAGTGTAATTTATCAAAAACAATATTCGAAAACAAAGAGCTCGGAGACAAAAATAAGATGTCGACGCAGTAGTCATTGTCCCAACTTCGTTCCCTGTGACTTCTTCTGCTCACCAGTCTCCCCCTAGATATTTTTTTTGGACCTAATTTCTCTCTCTGTTTTACCCTTTTTTTTCATCTCTCTCTCTCTCTCTCTCTCTCGTACTTCCTGTATTACAATTTGCAAGTTTAATCTGAAGAATTTCTATGTAAGTTGGCCTCTCCGATCTTCTCTGTTTACATCACCGTCAATATATAAATGTGTTGTTTGGCAAATTTGATTTCTTTGAGTATATTTGATTTTTTAATTTATATTTGTTGTATTTGAGGCTTGAATTTTTAGTTAGTGTTAGCGTTTTTTTCATGAAATTCATGCCACACAACATAGTGGAAGATTGTTAGATCATTTTTCTATGCTTTGTTTGAATGAGATGGTACTCAATTTGGGTTTTTTGTAAATTGTGAAAGAGGTTGAATTTGAGTGTTGGATCTGGATTATTAGGATTTTTATGATCGTCTCTGAGGGATGTTAAATTGCTATTAGATATTTGGATTGTAATAAGTGGCAGAGGGGGGAAATTATTAAGCCAAAGAGTTACATCTTTAATTAACAAAAATAAAAAATACTTATATGTGGATTGTAATAACTGGCAGATAGGGCAATATTAGGAAAATGGTGTTTACACTCTATTTTTAGCCTGTGTGATTCTATTTACACCACAAAACCACCTCATTACACATAATTTTTAATTACACCACACACAAAATTTTAAAATTTTGATTTTATCTCATTACATTAACCATAATACCAAACATACTCTCAATTTCACACCTTTAACCTTTTAAAATCCAACCCTGCCCTACCCTGCCCCCAACCACCTCCGACCACCAACCCCAGCCCCTCCCTCACTGCAATCTCCATCCCCAGCCCCCTACCCTATCCTTCTTTGGTGACCCTATCTACCTCCACAATCCCCTTCTGGCACCCCTCACCACCATGAGCCCCCTCCCCCGCCCCATCCCCTTCACCACTGTAATCTCTCTCTCTCTCTCTCTCTCTCTCTCTTAGATCTAGGGTTACAAAAGAGGAGGGGCCAGAGTTTTCTAGGGGTGTGCGAAGGTGGATGGGGTGGTAGGCTGGCAAAGAGTAGGCCGGGAGTTGGTGGCAGAATAGGGGAGGAGGTTTGGGGGTGGCACTGGCAGGAAATGGTGGCGCCAATGATGGAGTTGGGAGGTAGTGATAGGGTAGTGGTAGTGACCGGTGGAGATCGTGGTGAAGGGGTGAGTGGGTTGAGAAATTAGGGTTTATGTGTTTTAAGGTTTTGAGTTTTATTGGTAATTTTAGTTAAGGGCAATATTGTAATAAGAAAACAGGAAAGAGTGTTGCTAGTAGCACCTGCCAAAATTCTTTGGATCTCCGCCCTAAATCCTAAATTTTAATAATATTTTTTGGACACCTCCATTTATTACCAAATCTACCCATATTCATAATATTTTTCCAATAAAATGCACACCCACCCAATTTTCATACCCTTTTCTTTCCTGTTACTTGACGGTCCGTCTTCTCTGTTTCGTCTCCTCTGCACCGACCTAATCTACCCATTTTAGTGCTGCTGTTTCATTGCTGTTTTTTCCCCCTTACAAAGTGCTGATGTTTCATCTCCTCTGTTTTTTTTCGTCTCCTCTGTTCAGTTCAATAGTGCCAAAAATAAAGATTATATTCGGTTCAACAGTGCTGACTATCTACATTAATATTCGGAACCTAAGTATTGAACGAAAGGATTATGTTCATTACTGTATTACTAAACATAATCCTAACAATCGGCAAACCAGTATCGAACAGCTCGAACAAAAAAAGAACAACTGAAAACGACTGAGAATGTTAATGCAAGATAGATAAACTTACTAATGTGGGTGTTTGGGAAGTGGATTTTTTTATAGGTTTTTTTAGTTGTAAGATATTGTTGGAGAAATTTTTTTTTGTGTTTGGAAAGATAGTTGGGTTTTTTTGTGGTTGGATGTGATGTTTGTGAGAGAAAAAGTGAAATGATTATGGGTTTGATGTGATATTTTGTTTGGATTTGTTTTTTTTTTTGGTTTTGTAAATATTGTCTTGTAGTGAAAAAAAGAAAAAAAAATCTAAAACCGAAGTTCCCAAACACCGCTAATGAAACGCCAGTCTCATTAGAATTGTTGTCCTTGTCCTCCATTACTCTACACGGTCAAATAAATGATGAAGTATACTTATACTTGAAGCAAAAATGTTCAATAAGGTTGATAATGGTGATGAAGATGACACATTCAGGTTTAAGATGATTATGAAAAATAGTAGATTTAGGATTTATGTTGGTTGGTTATGAAGAGTAATAGGTTTAGGGTTTACAACCATGGAATACGTATAGTTGGGGGTGGGGGGGGGTGGGGGTGGGGGTGGGTGTCCAATATTATAGAGTATTAGTTCTTATTTGATAGGTGAGTGTTCCATTTAAGAATGTCTTTTAATGTAATTTTACTTTAGGGTATAATTGTAATAAATAAAAAATTATAAATTGGGGGGTCTCAAGAATTTTGGCAGGTGCTAATAGCAGCACGCAATAAGAAATTGGTATTGTAATGTGACAAAAGTGTGGTGTAAATAGAATCCCCCTTTTATCCTCTTACTCTCCCCTTGTGAGGGGCTAAAAGACAAAAAATGGAGTATGGAGTGTGGGAGGGTAAAAGTGGAGTCTGAATATTATTTCTCAAAAAAATATCACCTCCATGTATGATGTGACATCACGTGCTAAAAACCCATAATTGAAAACTCCAGTTTTTTGGCTAATTCTCAATTGGATGGATGCTAGCATTCAAGCTTTGTGTCATCTATCAAGTCATAATAGTCACACCCTACGGTTTGCGCCTCTGGACGCATTCGTGCCCTGTTGTGACGTCACGCTCTAAAAGCCCATAAATGAGAACTCGCGAATTTTGGCTAATTTTCAGTTGGATGCTCACGTTTGAGTTTTGTTTCTTCTATCAATTCACAATGGTGACACCCTAGGTGACAGTTTGCATCTTCGGACGCATTCATGCCATGTTGTGACGTCATGCTCTAAAAGCCCATAATTGAGAACTCCCCTTTTTCTTTTTCTTTTTTCGTGTTTGTGTGGCTAATTCTCAATTGGATGCTCGCATTCGAGTTTTGTGTCATTTATGAAGTCATAATGGTTACACCCTAGGTCATGGTTTGCATCTCTGGACGCATTCATGCTATGTTGTGACGTCACGCTAGAACTCCCATTTTGTGGCTAATTCTCAATTGGATGCTTACGCTCGAGTTTTGTGTTGTCTATCAAGTCACTATGCATATATCATTACATTTAAATATCAAATTAACAAACAAACCAATTTTAAGAAGAAAAAAAATAGCAATTAAACATGTTAACAAATTTATTTCAACAGACATTTGTAGATTGTAACAGACAATTCAAAGGCAGCCCCATCACAAAAAAAAAATTGCAAATTGAGACGAAAGAACAGAGATACGTGGTAATATAAAAGAGACTTTTTTTAGCAAAATGAAACATCTAAATAGGAAAATTACAAGAATTTTGTTAAAAAAAGAAAAGAAAGGAGTTATAAACATTTAGGGGACACATATGATATATTAATATGAAATTTCGGAGGGACAATTGGATAAAAAATTTATTATAATGATGGGTAAAATAGATGTTTCGAAAATTTGAGAGGGGCAGCTGACCCTGCTAAGCCTAAGGTGGCTCAACCATTGATTTTAATGCTTGTAATAATGGACTGATTTAGAGAACAAAACCATCAAATAAAATGGGTAGTAGATTTTACTATGACTAAGTACCAAGGACAAAAAAACGAAAAAAAGAAGAAAAAAAAGAGGGTTTGTAAGTTATAACATCAAACAAATTAACTAATTAAGTAGGATTTGAGGTGTCAAATTGACTGCCAAGAAATGCTATAAAGATAACACAACCTGAACCAGCAGACACACAATCACCTTCAACTAATGCAAATTGCAAATTGAAAATTTTGGGTCACTTTTTGTTTGTATTATTATTATTAGGGGACTTACATGTGAGTCCTACGAGGTCGACTTTTTGTCCAATAAGTCTTTTGATAATTAATGGCATTTTTTATCAAACACTATTAATGAACGTCACTAATTGTTAATTTTCAGCAACAGTTTGAAAGTTATCATAAAAAATGTCACTAATTATAAGTTTTAGTAACAGTTTAAAAAAATCGTCACAAAAAGTCATTAATTTTTAACTTTCAGTGACAGTTTGAAAATTTTGACACAGAAAAACGTCACTGATTGTAAATTTTAGTGACAATTTATAAAAGGGTAAACTACCAATAGGTCCTACTTTGGAGACTTATTACCCAATAGGTCCTACTTTGAAGACTTATTACCCATTAAGTCCTATTTGATAAATTTATTAAGTGAAAAAGATAAATTTTATCAGTCTTTTTTTTTATGAATAAATTTATAGTGATAAATTTATCAGTCTCTTATTTTATAAATAAATTTTTAGTGATAAATTTATCACTCTCTTATTTTTATAATGTTAAATTTATTAGTTAGGACCTGTAGGTAAATAAGTCTAGTTAATAGGACTAATTGGTAAGTACCCCTTCATAAAAACTGTGACAAAGAAAAGTCACCAATTGTCCATTTTTAGCAACATATGCAAAAAAATCATCACAAAAAATTATTTTTAGTGACGATTTCGCTATGATTTATTTTCAATAGGACTTGATGGGAATGAAGTTCAACTATTAGAATCTATTGGTAGTTTATTATTATTATTATGATGATGATGATGATGATGATGATGATGATGATGACCCAATAAAATGATTTCAGGATGATATCCACTTTTCATTTTATTTGCCAAGTGTTGCCTATGCTACTGCTGCTTAGCTACATATTTGTATTTTCCAATGCATGGAAGTGTATTTTTTTCCTATTTCCAATGATTGGTTTTCTCTTGTAGTGTGATGGGCATTTTGGAAGTATTGTGATTCTTGCATAGGTGGTAGGGGGTGTGGGGTTCACATGAGGGGTTTGTGGTTGCTGCAGACTCTTGTGGGTTCATATTTGGAGCTTTTCTATGCTGTTACCTGAAGTAAAACTTATATATGCCATCCTACATAGTGTGCATTGCCCTATTGTTGCTAATCCAACCATGAAATAGTCATTTATTTCAAATTTTGTACTGTATTATGAAATTATCAGAGTATACCTTTTAGTGTACTGTAGAAGCAACTTGGACTAACAATCTGTCCATCTTTTTTTTCTGTCTGAAAGTATGTGGAGTAGGAAAGTTGACAAGTATTGGTTTTAAATGCAAGCATAAAATGGTATTGAGCTCAACCACTGCAAACATGCGATGATGTTCTAGTTAGATGGATCCTCTTGAACTTGCTTTACAAATTTGAAAACTCTCTTTCTCAACCAGCAGATTCAAGTTATTGGGTCATTCAACATTATTAGGACAGTTGCGCAAACATTTATCATGCACTCTACATTTGAATCCTGAAATTTGGATAAATTAGTTGCTTTATTATTTTATGATTCATTTTGTCGAGAGATTTTATGCTTAAGCCATTATTCTCATTATGAACAACTTTTTGATGGTTTGTCAATACAAACATTAGCTTAACTGCCTGGCTGGAAAACTACATAGGCAATATACTGTACTCCCTCCGTTCCAAAATAATAGTCCCTTTTGGGAAATCTAACTTTTTTTTGTAGTACAATTATTGCACTTTAAAAATATTAGTTTTTCAAAATTACCCTTTGATAGTACATTTTTTTGGGAATATCAATTGTCATAATTATATTTTTTATATTGTTAATGAATTTAAAAGAAGGGCAAAATAGAAAATTTATAGTATTTGAGTCCTTGATTTTTGAAAAGGGACTTATATTTTGGGACAATGAAAAATGGAATAAGGGACTAATATTTTGGGATGGAGGGAGTATTGATATGTTTAAATACCATTCTTGAGAGAGGGAGAGATAGAGAGTTTTCTTGCCATAAAGTTGACTACATTGATTTCCTATTACCATTTAGATAGTCCTTAACTTTCGCCTTTTTTGCTGCATGCAGCTGGTATTTATGTAATTATTTGCACAAAATGTTCGATTGTGGTTCGAAATCACAAATTTTGGGCGGCCAACAAGAGAAGTTTGTAAGGTTTGTTATTTTGCCGGCTTTTTATACAATAGTGAATTTTGCAGGGCCTCTAGATTCAGTGCTACATCGACATGTTCTTTGGGCCAATTTTATGATTTCATGTACTTATTTTTGCTGTCTAATAAGTAGTTTCATGAAGAAAAAGGATTCTGAATTCAAGTGTTTGATGTTTATAAGGTTTTCATTATCTAATTAATGGAGTTGGGGAATTGCATTGAGTTATCTGATCAAGTTGGATTGTATTCTTATATGGAGGTAGGGTTGGATGTCAACGATGAAGCATTCTTTGTTTTGCTCATTATAAAGCACAAAAGAAACAAAGCGAGAAAAAATAAAAAAAAAAAAAGAAAAAAGAGTTAGATGGGTGCCTTTTTTCCTTTTCTTTTATCTAATCCTAAGGTACTATTGCTTTCCTAAACTCTTTGTTGAATAGATTTGTATCCTTGCTGGGGACATTCTTTTTGTTAGCTGGCTATATGAAATTAAATCATACAATCAAATTGAGCTAAAGCAATAATATGAGGAAAAAATGTATTTTTTGATGGAAGGAGAATAAAGCGAGTGCAGTGCATGCTATGCAAAAATAGAGGTGGTTGAACTGATCTAGTCCCCTAAATTTAGGTGATTTACAAAGTCAGACATAGTTCAAGTTTTTTGACTGATCTCCTGGAGACTTGATTACTGGTCTTAACTCGGACTCTCTAACTAGAAAGGTCACTCTCAACGGTCAACCCTAGACAGCTTTAAAGCAAGTCTAACCACTTAACCGTCTTTGTTACCATTTTACTAAAAGAACTCCAGGACAAACAAGGGGGAAAGAGGGTATGAATTAATGCTAACTGGACTTTGCAACTATCATATTCACCATTAATGTACTGGTGTCTCGCCACTTACAAAGAAATGTTGGTGAATGTGTATTTACTGCATAGAAAATTGACAAAAACTTCCTTCATTAATTTATTGATGATCCAAGTAAGTTGCCTAGGTATCTTATTGACTGGACATATTATGAAAGAAAAATTGCTTGCTCTGGTTTTCATATTTTAGTGTTGACAGCTTTTGTGTTCTCTCCTGCTATCGATGAAAACACTGAGGGCCGTTGTTTCCTAATGGCACATGAATTGTTTATTGAGTGCTTCAGGAACTGGCATCTAATATTTTGTATGTTGGTTTTTTACATTTTTAGGTTGGATGATTTGGATTCTAGATTATCATCACCTTCTACTTCAGTTGGAATGAACAAATGTGGACTTGGCATTGAGGGCCTATCACGTCCCCATCATGCAGCTAATACCCCTTCAAGGTCTTTCAAGAGAGGAGTTAGAAGAGGATCTGAGGGACTCAAGTCAATTGGTCGATCACTTAGATTTGGGGTTTCTCGGGCAGTGTTTCCAGAAGATCTTGAGGTGTCAGAGAAGAAGATATTTGATCCTCAAGATAAATTACTTCAGTTGTGGAATAAACTTTTTGTCGGATCTTGCATTCTGGCAGTATTTGTGGATCCTTTGTTTTATTATCTTCCAGTTATTAATCAGTCCTCAGCCTGTCTCAGTATAGATCGAAAGTTAGCAAGCACGGCTACGTCACTCCGAACGATAATCGATGCTTTCTACCTTCTCCACATAGCACTGCAATTCCGAACAGCTTACATTGCCCCATCATCTCGGGTTTTTGGACGAGGCGAACTTGTTATAGATCCTGCGAAAATAGCTAAGCGATACCTACGGAGCTATTTTATCATCGATTTTCTTGCTATTCTTCCCCTACCACAGGTCTAGAGTTTTTCGTTTTTTTATTTTTGCTTTTATTTTTTTATCCTTTCAGGGTATCATGATCTATATGATTTTTTAACTTACTTATTACTAGCTTATTTAAAAAAATAAAAATAAAAATAAAAATTTATTTTTTGATTAGCTTAATAGGCATAACCAAACATGAGAATGAGAATTATCATTCTATTCCTATGTCATTGCATGTTGGCAACCAAACAATGGAATGGGAATGGACATTCCATTCCATTCCATTCCTTTGTACCAAACATACTCTAAATGTTCCAGTCCTTGTATTTTCTCAAACATGTTAGGCTATGTCCTAGATATGTCACATGTCCTGGGTGCCTTTATTTGAATTTGTTCAATATTAATGTTGGATTTTGGGATAAATATAGCTTGTATGTGATAGATATTGAGCCTTATCCATCTATGCATGTCCTACAAGTTAGGGATAGCTATGAGTGTGCATTGCATTCCATTCATTTCTGTTGTTGTCCCCAAATAATTTGCACTTCATCCAATATCTATAATGTTCTCTATTTGTATTTCTGCAAAATTGTGAATTTCTTATCTATAAACTTTTGCTTGCGCATGAGTGCCTTTAAGCTAGTGGTTCTTGTCACTTTAATGGGCAGAAGGAACAGATACTATTGTCAGAATTTTGGGGTAACCTTGCCACATTTCACTGATATATGAATTTCCTATTACACTGGTTCAAGGCATTGTCTTGGATCTTACTAGATTGGTGGCTTAGTCATATGATAATAAAGCAATATTTTCCATGGCCCAAAATCTTTGAAGCCCAACTTGATGCAAACTCTGTTATTTGGATCTTGTAAATGGAGATTGCATTGAAGTGAAGAAACTTCAAAATAAATTTTGGAAGAGCTTTGCTGTTTTACCCTCACTGGGCCCCTAAAGGGGTAACAAGTAAAATCTTCTCTCATTGATAAAATGTAGAGAGGCTTTTTTTTTTCTTTTTTTTTTTTCCTTTTTTTGTGGCGGTGGGTAAGCTTGAACTTATTAACATCAAGTTTTTCTCTCTTCCTTCTTCATTTCTCTCTCTTACTTTCCTGTGTATTAGTTGTGCTCCAAGCACTTTAGAGTGTAGGACATTCCCTAATTTTTCTTCTCTTCTCTTCTCCTCTCCTCTCCTCTCCTCTCCTTCTCCTTCTCCTCTCCTCTCCTTCTCCTTCTCCTTTTTTTTAACTTTTCCCTCTTTTTTTAACTTTTCCTTCTTAAATAATATAATTACTTTGCTATTTTTTTTTTCTCTTTCAAAAAAAATATATTTAAGAACCTTATAGCAACCAAATAAATAAGTTTAATATTGGAGCAGTAAAATTTTTGATTTGTGGGTTCGAACTCTAATTGACATAGTGGACTATAGTTTGTTTCAAATCAACAAGACAATGTATATATTTTTTCAATCTCATGAACCTTGAATCATGATATTGAGTTTATTGCAAATTTATTAATGAGCTCAATTTTCGTGTTGGACTTTTTTTGACTTTGCGTATTTTTTGTACAAAGGTTGCGCTCCTTTTGGAGATCTTTTTCCTATACAATACTAATACAAAAAATAAATAATAAATAAAGAAAGAAAGAAAATACTGCTATAAAAAGGATCAATGTATCATAGTAGCACAATGCTTGGAAGTTGGATCATATGGTCAACTAAGTAGAGCATGCCATAACCACAGATTTTTTAAGTTTATTGAAGTATTCTACCGACAGGTGCTATATCATTTTGTGGAGGAAAAAAAAAAGAAAGAAAAAGAAATAAAAAAGTTTCAGTTGCAGATTTTTTTTTCTCCTACTGAAAGTGAATTCCTACTTTTTTCAATATTGTCTTTTCATTAATACCTATTGAATTGATGCATGCATGAACAATTTATTGAAGTCTATCGAAATATCCTAGCAACAGGTGCCGCTATAGCATTTTCTGGAAGAAAAAAAGTTCAGTTGCGGATATTTTTGTTTTTCTACTCAAAGTGACTTCCTACTTCTTTGAATATTATCTTTTCAGTAATACCTATTGAATTAATGCATGCATGCATGAATGATTCATTGAAGTCTATTGAAGTATCCTATCAACAGGTGTTATAGCATTTTCTGGAAGAAAAAAATAAATAAAAAAATTCAGTTGCAGAATTTTTTGTATTTCTACTCAAAGTGAATTCCTACTTCTTTCAAAATTGTCTTTTCGTTAATACCTATTTCACTGATCCATGCATGAATGATTTATTTTCACTTGTTAATTGCTCACAGAATAGTTACACCTCCTTGTTCTTTATTAAACACAGAATTCTTACCCAAAAAAGGGGAAAAACTATTTGACAATAAAAATTGTTAGTTGAATTGAAGCTCCTCTGTGATGGCTTGGCCTTATAAAAACCAATAAATGAAGACAACCAGCTGGATTTTGTTAAATGAAGTTTTTGTTAGTTCTTTGATCACTCATTATTTTTACAAGCTTTCTGAAAATTTCTTTGCTAGCAGCTATAGTGTGTTGAAGAAATTTTGTTGATGCTGTCTTCCCATTATTTTTTCAGGCCAGGATATCTAGTATGGTCAATCTATTGCTTTGTCAAGAATCTTTTTTTTTTTCGCTGAAACTTCCATCCTAATGCATTTCCAAGAAATAGTACACACTAAAACATCAGAAAATATTAAAAGGAAGTAACTCTATTGATTTTAAATATATATATATATATATAATAAACAATTATAGACCTTCTTCGGGAATACTAGTCTTCTAGATTTCTCGTGATGCTGAGATGTCAATGAGAATGAATTATCATAATGAAGATAGCTAATTATAATTATATGGGAAACTTTTGGCTTGAGGAATTATTTTTTATTTTTTTTCATTAATCTTGGTATTCTTCAAATTGAATGGAACTGGTTGAGTAATTTCTGCATGCTTCAGGTTCAATACTTACGGAAACAGGCATCAACATTTGTAGATTGAAACATTTAGCATTAAACTTATTTGATTAATAATATGGATATCATATACAAGTTCACTGCTCACACAAGACTCCAGTGAATTATGTATAAAGGCTTTGAACAAAAAAAAAAAAATGTATAAAGGCTGCATTAAATTTAGTTATATTGGCGTTGTTGCATGTTAGTAACAGAGTTGCGGTATATCAAGTTGTTAGGAGTAGTTATCATTATTTTCAATTTTGCAGATTGTGGTCTGGAGGTTTCTGCAGAGATCTGAGGGTTCAGACGTACTGGCTACAAAACGAGCTTTGTTGTACATTATCTTCATTCAGTATATTCCTCGATTTGTCCGAATCCTACCTTTAGCTTCCGAATTGAAAAGGACTGCTGGTGTCATTGCTGAAACTGCATGGGCTGGTGCTGTATACTATTTGCTATTATACATGCTTGCTAGTCATGTAAGAAACTCTTCTAGTCAGGAGGTTTTATTTCATTGTTATGATTCATTATTATTTATATTTTTCATTCCTTTTGTGTTTAGCACGTGAAATATCTCCAAAACATGTTCGTTTCTAATTATGTTCGTTTTATTTTATTGTCTGTTTGTAGCATGAATTTCCTACGCTAGGCTTTGTTGCAATTAAAATTTGGCATTTTCTTGTTGGGAACATGAATTTCTTACTGATGACCCCTGATCTGACTCCACAATTATTGGAAACTGAATTCTCTTTTATCCAGTTTAATGTAGCAGCAGTTGTATATATTTATCATAATTGTACATTATCACATCAATATGTCACCCGTGAGCTCCTTTGCTTTATATTATTTAGAGAGATCATATCATGACTTTCTCTTAGTTGTAGAGACTGTATCATGTCTTTCACCTTACTCTGCCATGTTATGTTAATTGTCCAAGTAAGAAAACACTTCTATCATCAACCTCCGCGGTCTCCACCACTTGGTTTGGTTAGGACTAAGTTTGGGTTTGGGTTTGGGTTTAGTTGCTGATTAAAATCTCTAGTCCCTACTTCAATCCAACACATGATGATAGTAGGACATTGTCCATGGATTCTATTGACACATGATCGTGATGCTATTGAGCTAGCAGGTTTGGATACTCTTTTAGATATGATTCCATTCATTGATAAAAAGTCCCAGGATGTTATACCATTCCTTTAGATTTCAGCCTCTCACTTGCTCTTTTTGATAGGAGAGTCAATATGTTGACACAAGTTGACAAAAATCCTAGGATGTTATAAACGTCTCCCCTCTGGCTTGGCTACAAAAGTACAATTCTATATTATTATAACTTGGGGTTTTTTCAATGCCTCACTTGTTGCTCTTTCTTCCCCCACATTTTTATTTATAATTTCTCCATATCGCCAGCCATTCATTCTGCAATAAAAAATGATTAATATTTTTTCTGTTGGATGGAACTTTTGCAGATAGTTGGAGCATTCTGGTACTTATTATCTGTAGAACGTAATGATACATGCTGGCAGAAGGCTTGTAAAAGTAATCGTCTTAGCGGTGGAGTATGTGATACGGATTTCTTGTATTGTGGCAACCAGCACATGAAAGGTTACGATGATTGGAAGGCCAATAATTCAGTTCTTAGTTCTGCTTGCTCTGTAAATGTTGATAATCCGCCATTTGATTTTGGAATCTTCAAACAGGCCTTGTCGTCTGGCATTGTTTCATCCACGGAGTTCCTTTCCAAATACTGTTACTGTCTGTGGTGGGGACTGCAGAATTTGAGGTGATTAGTCCTTATTCGGAATTCCATATGACACAACACTCTTGAAACACTTTTTTATTTTATCCATCCTATTCTAAGTCAATCTCCCCTTAATTGATCTAAAATATCAAAATTCTTACTCTTTTCGTCCATCAAATTTTTTTTTTTGCCACTCTCTTTCCGATCTCTAGTTTTGCTATATTCTATCTTAGTCACTCTTACTCTAGTTTTGTCAATTAAAACCACATTGTTAGCTAACAACATAACCATGGTCACCCTTTTGAATGTGGCATCTATTGCAAGAAAGGTAAGGATTTGGTGCTAATCCTTGGTTTAAATCTGTTGTTGTTAGGAATCCATTTATTTCTACCCCACTATTTTCATGCTAGCCACGACTCTATTTTACGTGTCATTAATAACATCAATGTATCTTATATATGCTCCTTTATTTTCCTAAAACCATCCACATTATGTCGTTAAGAATCTTATCATATGCTTCTCCAAAGTCAATATTTATACCATGTGAGTGTCTTTCCATGTTTCTTATATTTTCTATCAATAGCATAATTAGAAAAATATCATTCATAGTAGATCTGTAAGTTTTCTGAATATGTTCTGTATATTCAATTGTGTATAATACAAAGAGTACAACTGATATATATAGCTTTATACATAATAAAAAGAAAATATTAATAACCTTATACAATCAATCTAATATTCACATAATCAATCTAAAATAGTTCCATAATTAACATAATATTCTTACACCCCCGCTCAACTCAAGGTATTTTAGTAAAAAACACTGAGAGTTTGCCAAAAAGAAACTAAAATCGAGCAGTGTTTGAGTCTTGGTAAAGAAATCAACAAGTTGCAATGCTGAAGAGGTGAAAGGAAATGAGGTGGAGCCATATTGGGGGCTTTTCCCATATTAAGCCTATTTTGTATCTTAATTCCCAAACTAGGCCTAGTTTGGACGGAATTTCCAAACTAGGCTAAAGCGCTATTACAAATCGCGCTTTCACTGTTTGGAGCATAAAATTTGATAAATAGTGAAAGTGCTATTACAAAACGCATTTTTAATTAAGAAACGCTATTACAAAACGCGCTTTCACTGTGCATATGAAGAAAACGCGATTTCAAACCACGCTTTTACTGTGCATATCTGTTTCTTAAGAAAATGTTTAAAATATATTAAAATGTAATCAAAAAAATCTTGAGTTCTCTGCAGCTCAAATGGTAGTGCATTGGTTTTGCCACGCCTTTGCACAGGTTCAAACCACATGCACAGCAACTCCAAACAATTGCTATCCAAAATGAAATTCGACTTTTTTTTTCTTTTTTTCCTTCCACTCACTCTATACTTTATATTTATTATGTAATTTTTTTATCAAAAAAAAGTAAAATGTTTGTTTGGTTAAATATTTTAAAAAATTAAAAATAAACAATTTATTTATTTAAAAAATTAAATAAACAATTTATTTATTTTTAAAGAATTATATAAAGTAGTATACTATTTATTAAAAAAGTTGTATACTATTTACAAATTTAATTTTTTATTAATTTTATTAATTTTTTATATAAAGTAGTATTTTTTAAAGTAGTATACTATTTATTAATTTTTTAAAGTTAATTTTTTAAAGTAGTATTTTTAAAGTAGAATTATATAAAGTAGTATACTATTTATTAATTTTTTAAAATATTTTTCACAAATTTTTTATTTTTTAGATACATCTAACTAAGGTGCATCTAAAAAAGTAAAAAAAAAATGTTTAAAATTTAAAAAATATTCACTAAAAACAAAAAAATACGAAAATCAAAAAACTCAGTTTTCAAATAACTAAATCCAAAAAACTCAAACCAAATACACTGAATACTTTTTAAACAATTATGTTGACATTTTGAAAAAAATTGTATTTTATAGAAAAAAATTTTAGTTATTGTATTTTATTTATTTATAGAAAAAATTGTATTTTATTTATTTAAATTGTTTATTTTAAATAAATTGTTTATTTAATTTTTTTAAATAAATAAATTGTACATTTAAAAAAAATATGCACAGTGAAAGTGTACTCAAAAAATATTTTTCAGCAAAATGTACGCTTTTAAAATGAACTTAAAAGCGTACATTTTTTAATTTTTTAAAATATTTTAAAAATAAACATATTTTAAAAGTAATGGGTAATAATAAAAATAAACAATTTATTAAAAATAAAAAAAAGTAGTATACGTGTGATGTGATGATAGTATAATACGTCTGAGTGAGTATTATTTATACGTGATGTGATGATAGTATAAATAGTATACAACTTTTTAATAAATAGTATACTACTTTATATAATTCTTTAAAAATAAATAAATTGTTTATTTAATTTTTTAAATAAATAAATTGTTTATTTTTAATTTTTTAAAATATTTAACCAAACAAACATTTTACTTTTTTTTGATAAAAAAATTACATAATAAATATATAAAGTATAGAGTGAGTGGAAGGAAAAAAAAGAAAAAAAAAAGTTGAATTTCATTTTGGATAGCAATTATTTGGAGTTGCTGTGCATGTGGTTTGAACCTGTGCAGAGGCGTGGCAAAATCAATGCACTACCATTTGAGCTGCAGAGAACTCAAGATTTATTTTGATTACATTTTAATATATTTTAAACATTTTCTTAAGAAAACAGATATGCACAGTAAAAGCGTGGTTTGGAACCGCGTTTTCTTCATATGCACAGTGAAAGCGCGTTTTGTAATAGCGTTTTCTTAATTAAAAACGCGTTTTGTAATAGCGCTTTTACTATTTATCAAATTTTATGCTCCAAACAGTGAAAGCGCGATTTGTAATAGCGCTTTAGCCTAGTTTGGGAATTCCGTCCAAACTAGGCCTAGTTTGGGAATTAAGATACAAAATAGGCTTAATATGGGAAAAGCCCCGCCATACTGCAGATGCTGACGAACAAAATGACAATCAATCTCAATGTGCTTCGTCCGCTTATGGAAGACAGTGTTATGGGCAATCTAAATAGCACTGCGGTTGTCACAGTAAAGGAAGGTCAGAGAAGACTGAGAGACACCCAAATCAGTCAAGAGACAATGAAGCCAACAACCTCAGCAGTGGCATGAGCCATAGCATGGTATTCAGCCTCGGCCGTAGAACATGCAACAACAGTCTGTTTCTTGTTCTTCCAAGAAATCAAGGAATTGCCAAGAAACATGTAGAAGCCAGAAGTGGACTTGCTATTAGTGACATCACCAGCCCAATCAGAATCAGCATAAGCTATTAAGTCCAAAGAGGAAGTAGAAGACAACAGTAAACCTTGAAATATAGTACCTCGGAGATAGTGAAGAATTCGAACCAAAGCAGCCCAATGTGTAGAACGAGGAGGAGAAACGAATTAACTAACCACATGAACAGTATAGGCAAGAGCAGGGCGAGTAACTGTCAAATAGACTAAGCAACTCACGAGCTCTCAATATAAAGTAGGATCATTCAAAGGAACACCATCAATAGTGTTAAGTTTCACATTAAGCTCAGTGGGGGTATCAGCAATCTTAGTGTCAGTAAGACCAGCACGGTGAATGACCTCATTAGCATACTTGGTCTGAGACAAAAAGTAGTCCTTGGGAGAAGAAGTCATCTCAATACCAAGAAAGTACCGCAACGGGTCCAAATCCTTCACTTCGAAGGTGCAAAAGAAATGTTGCTTGACCTTAGAGATAACAAGAGAATCAGAGTTAGTAATAATCATATCATCCACATATAGTAATAAGGCAACAAAACCAACAGAGGTGTGGAGGAGGAAACAACGCAGAGTCCTAGGCAAAATGATGAAACCCAAGTTCAATAACAGCAGTCTAAAAGCGATCATACCAAGCACGGGGAGATTGCTTTAGACCATACAAAGCACGCCGAAGACGACAAACTTGTCCAGAGGAATGGTGAAGGCTAGGGGGAGAACGTATGTAAACCTCCTCAGCGAGATGACCATTAAGAAAAGCATTCTTAACATCTATTTGATAAAGAGGCCAATGACGAACAGCAGCAACAGAAATCAAAGTACGAACAGTAGTCATCTTGGCAACAGGGGCAAAGATCTCATAATTAATACCATATTCCTGTGAAAAACCCTTGGCAACTAGGCGAGCCTTGTAGCGCTCAAAGGAACCATCAGAATGAGTCTCGACTTGGTAGACCTATTTGCAACCAACCAGATTCTTATCAACGGGCAAAGGAATCAACTCCCAAGTACTAGTTTTCTGTAAAGCAAACAACTTATTCTCCATAGCTTGAATCCAATGAAGATCCTGACAAGCCTCCTTGTAAGACTGAGGTTCTGAAAAAGAGTGAATGGCAGACAAAAATGTACAGTATGAAGGAGAAAAATATGTTTTAGCGAAACCAAGTTTGACTACCTGTTTACGGATGCGAAGGGGATACTTACGGTTAGCAAGATTAGAGTCATTAGAAGTAGGAGGATCAGCAACAGGGGCAGATGCAACTGGTGGAGGGAGAGCCTTGCGACGAGATAGACTAACAACGGAGGATGAGGAGGAAGAGGGGGAGGAGGAGGAGGAGGAGGAGCAAGCGGGGAAAGGAGGAGGAGGAGAAGAGAGAACAGACTCATGGGGGTCAGAGAAAGGGACTCATTAGGAGGGTTGATACAAGGAGAAGAAAGAACAAGCTCATGGGAAACAATAAAGATGTACTCATTAGGCGGGACCTTAGAAGGGAATGGATCAATATGAACCAAATCTTCTTTAGAAATTGGGCCTGTGAGAGGAGGAAGCTGAAAGTAGGGTAGACGTTCGAAAAAGGCAACATGATGGGAGACATAAAGGAAACGAAAAACAGGATCATAACAGTGATAACTTTTCTAAGTGAGGTTGTGACCTGAAAAGATGCATAGGACAGACCGGGCACTAAGTTTGGTTCTATCTTTACGGGATAAAATGACAAAACAAGCAGATCCAAATACACGAAGGAGGGAGTAATTAGGAAGTTGAGAAAATAGAGCCTCATAAGAAGACCGACCAGAGAGAAGGGGAGTAGGCATATGGTTGAGAAGAAAAGCAGCAGTAAGAACTACCTCACCCCAACGGAGCCGGAACAGAGGTAGAGAGGAGAGACCAAGCTATCTCTATCTCAAGGAGATGACGGTATTTACGCTCAGCTTGACTATTTTGGGCAGGTGTATCAATATAGGAAATTTGGTGAATGGTATCCAAATTGGCTAAATATTCACAGAACTCAGTTTTAAAGTATTCCACACCTAAGTCAAATCGTAATAATTTAATAGTAGATTCAAACTGAGTAGTGACCATAGATTGAAAAGTATGGTATATCTGATAAAAGTCAGACTTATGAGTCATAAGGTAAACCTTAGTGTAACGAGTGCAGTCATCAACAAATGAAACATAGTATGTAGAGCCCCTTGTAGTGAGAATAGGAGAAAGAACTCAGACATTAGTATGAACTAAAGAAAACGGTGTATCAGATATAGAGGTACTTTTACGGAAAGGTAAGGCTGTCATTTTGGCAAGTTTACACCCCCGACACTTGGTAAGTTGACTGGGAGAAACTTTATTCAATATACCAGATTGAGCTAAAGATTGTAAGCGGTCAGCAGATAAATGCCTAATCTTGAATGCCACAAATAGAAAGGACTTGATAGAGAATCTAACTGAAAAGAGAAAAATGCAACTGGAGAGGAAGTCATAAGCAGATGCAAGCTCCTTCACCACATAGAGGTCTCCAACTCTATGGCTAGTTCTAATTTGCTTCTTGGACATCCGAGATAGAAGAAGAAAAGATAACATCAAAATCGGAGGCATTAAGTTGACTGATTAATAATAAGCTAACAGATGACTAAGGAAGATATAAGACTGATGGAATAGAGACAGCACACATAGCAGACGGTAGGATAGACCCAACAGATATAACCAAGGTTCTGAAAAGCGGTTGCGGTCGCCGTAATGGTGGAGGTGGCGGGGTTGCGGTAACCGGAACTGTGAATTTTTTTATTTTTCGCACAATTTGAAAAAAAAACTTACCAATACGCATATTTTTTTTTCCATGATCATATTTATTGGGTTTAAAATAAATATTGATCAATTTTTGTAAATTTTTAAATATGATCCAATATATTTCATATTTTTAAATCACTATAAACTGAGTTTTTTACATTTTATTTTAATAATTAATGACTTTATATTATACAAAAAATCAATCACTAATTATTATATATAAGATAAACAATGACAAAAATAAGAGAATAAATAAGAGCTTAAATATATAATATATATATATACGTATTTTAACCAAACCAAATAGATAATGACCATACTTATTATTATTATTATTATTTTCAAACAATATATGGATAGACACACAAACAAAATGGTTGAGTGGTAGCAGCTGAATAAAATAGCATAGGTCTTACAGTTTCAACAAATCAATAACATGTTCTTCATCTTCCCTCTTCTCTCTCTCTTTCTCTCTCTATCTCTTGCTCCTCTATTTTCTCTCTTTATCTTCCCTCTTCTCTCTATCTCTCTATCTCTCTTTCCCCATTTTCAGCTTATTTTTTGTTTTTTCGAAAGAAATAGTTCAGAACCGTTACGTAACAGTGCGTAACAGGCCGTTACGGCTGTTACGGCACCGTTACGACCGCTATGGTAGCCGCTATGGTCGACACACCTGTGAATCTCAATCACACTATAAAAGCGGCCGTAATGGGTGGCGGTAACCATCAAAACCGTTACGTAACGGTTGTAGCCGCTTTTTAAAACCTTGGATATAACAGACATGCCAAACCCATTAGTAGCATTAACAGTAATAGGAAAAGGAAGGGAAACACAATTATGAAGTAAGGAGAGATGAGGAGTCATATGATGAGAGGCACCAGAATAAAAAATCCAGACAGACGAAGAGATACTTGAAGAAGACCCAAGCAAACTTGAATAAAGAAAGGAAACAATGGAGGTAGATGAAGATGGTTGGGAGGTAGACAATGCTAAAGTTGACCAATCTGAGCACTTAAGGAGTTGAGTTAAGATCAAGAGACGGAGCAGATGCAGTATAAACGGCTGGAGTCTAAAAAGTACTCTGAGTAGGAGCTCAGAAATGTGGCTGAGACTACGAAGCAGATGAATGGCCCTTTTGAGGACAGTGGGACTTCCAATGGCCCTCTGATGGCAGACAACACTCTTATAACAGCTAGAGACATGTAATAACCAGACTTCTAAGGGGTTCAAGTGTAATAAATCCAAAGTAGACCAAAGTAACCAAATCAAATCAGATGACCCAACAACCCAGAGGACTCGATGAACCAGTCGAACAAGAGAGAGAGAGAGAGAGTAGGCTGGTGTCACAATTTCGAAACCAGATTAACCAAAGAGCTTGCGATGGGTTACGATTCCAGAGTAGAAGAAAGAAAGAACTTCGGTGCTTAGAGGACCAGCGAACAAGGATCACTCATGAGAACCAGTCGACGAACCCTAAGTCGATGAAATCAAAGGAGAGAGAAGACCAGTAGTGAGAGGAGTTCCGACCGAAGGTCACGAACCAAAGAGGGTCAAGATGGATGGCCCTTTGACTGGCGAAGACGAACCATGACGGTGACGAACTAGAGCTAGAAATCACAAGGTCCAGATATGTTGATGAACCAAAGATGTCGAAAGCAGAGGAGTTACGAACCAAACTGGAGAACCCACGCGAATTAGACGGCTCGAACAGAGGACCAGATGAACTAAACCCAATCTTGAACCAGATAGGTCGCACGTATTCAGAAGGTTGAACCAAAGATCAACGAAGCAGAGAAGCTTGGACAGTGGCTGCTAGGGTTTCGAACCTAGCTCTGATATCATGCAAGTTTTCTTAATATGTTCTGTATATTCAATTATGTATAATACAAAGAGTACAACTGATATATATAGCAATCCTAGACCTAATCTAAAAAGGAAATAAGAATAACCTTATACAATCAATCTAATATTCACACAATCAATCTAAAATATTTCCATAATTAACATAATATTCTCACAAGATCTTCTAGGTATAAAACTAAATTAACATTGCAAAAACTATTTTCTCTTGCCTTAATCTTCGCTCAATCATTACCTTTTGAAAAAAGAAAAAGAACAAGAAGAAGCTCAACTATTGTCTCCTAATGTTTGATTATATGAATCTTAAGCTTCATACCACTTTAGTTATTGCAACTTTTAATATCACCTCTGTTCTTGTGAATGGGCACAATGTGCTTTTCCTTCATTTAAACTAACATCTTCTTAATTTTATTAAAATCTTGTTACGCAAGTCAGTCAACCTAAATGACTCATTTTTCATCTCCTAAACTTATACCCCAAAGTGATCTCATGAAATGGCTTTTGAAATGACTCATTGTACTTTAATCTCATCTTCTTTCACTAGCATTCTCTTGTCCGCACCATTAATATACTCATCATAGTTTAAGTCTCCACCTTTTTTATTGTGTTTGTAGTAGCAATGAGATTAAAAATCACAAATTGGAAGATGCAATCCATAGCTTATCAATGTATACACTCTGTTGGTGGGTGGTGGATTTTCTTGCCCTAGTTGAGACAAGAAACAAGTGATTGATATTTTAATTAGAATTCAAAACCACTCGAAAATTTGTGTGCTTCTGTGATATACCTTTATGCAAAGTTCCAACATATGCCTGGGAAACCTATGGTTAGGTGATGAGAGCATGTTTGATTACATTGGAAAGATGGTCAAAATATTGTCATCAAGTCAACATACTATTAAATTAGTTAATTATGAATTGTTCCAGTGAGACAATGTGTGTGTGTGTGTGAGAGAGAGAGAGATAGAGAGTCATCCTACAATCTCTTGTCATCCTTAAAAATTTGGTGATGATTGTCATATTTATATATATGTGTGTGTGTGTGTGTGTCCCATTATCCTAACAAATGGAGGATGATTATTTTATTCTTCTATGTCTCTCATGTTTCCCTTCTAACTTAATGATTTCTTCTGTTTTTATGAAATATTGTAGGTGATTGGCAAAGTGTATAAATTTAATCTGTTAATATAGGCAATGCCACGTTAGATTGTAGTACTGAACATTCATATTTAGTTTGTCTATTTGTAGTTGCTTTTATTTATTAAACATAAGTATTAGTTTGTGGCAAAATATTTTAGAAGTTTAGAGCCTTCAAAATGTGGTTACTAGCTATCTACTAGGTCGGTTTTTCTTGGGTGGTTTTCGTTTATTAAGTATGGGCTATTATAGATTGTAAGGACAAATTTGGTATGGTACTTTATATATTTGAATGGGCCTGAGCTCTTAGTTTTCTATTTGTATTCTACAATTTGCCATTTTTGGTTTATCCTTGCCTTTTGTTTCAAGTCTTGCCAATCATGTGATATCGATATGTTGGTTCCTATTCGTTATCCAATCTTGTGGGCATTCATATGTTCATATATGTAAAGATATAGATAGAGGAGAAAGATTAAAAAAGAAGAAAGGGAGGGCACAACATGTATTCCAATCCTCATTCATAACATACGAAGAGGGACATAGGAGAAGTGAGAAGAAAAGAGATAGGGAAGAAGATGAAGAGAGATAAGATAAGAATACCAGAAGTGAGATGAAGAAGAGAAAGTGATGAGTTGGAGGTGGAGGAAAGAAAGAGAGATTGTTCCAAAATATTTTCTCAATTTTTTTTCATATTCAAAGTGTTGATTTATTTTCACTAATAATGCCCATTTGTAGGCTTCATAAATTCCTAAAAGTTTGCAAAAAGTTGCTCAAAACTCATCCTTCCATATGGGAATGGATAAAACATCAAATCTTGTTCCTAAAATCACTTAAAGATCCTAAAAGAAATAATACATTCCATAAAACTCATAATAGGACTTCTCATTAAATTACATCAATTGAAAATCATCTGCTCACATCCTTCTTCAACTAGGTGCATCAATTTCCATCACCTTGCTTTCCTGAACCTGTGATGCGTCCACCTAAAACATGAGTGCAATAACATATGATGAAACAAGTCATAGTGTAGTTGATGCCGTCTCGAACCTTTGATCTGTAGTTGCAGGAATCGCTTACTAGAGGTGATATTTCTGCTCTAGCCGTAGTTCAGGGAAAGAATCGAGTTAGAAATGCATTCCCATCAGGATAGAATCATGATTCCAACCGGAAAGGACTGCTCAAACAAATGAAGAAAAGCTACTAAGATGAAAGAAAAATCTGTGGAAAGCAAATATTTATCCTAGATTTTGACTTTTCTCTTAGAAATTAACAGATGGGGATTTTTTGATAAATCTTTCAATTTGGTTTATGTTAGGATTGAGGAGTAAAGATATATACTATTAATGATGAGTTGTTATGTTTGTAATGAGTATTTATTATGCTTATGTTTAACTGTTTCAATGGTACTATGGTAGTGTACACTGCCTGACCCGAGAGAGAGGGAGAGAGATATACGTTGTCACGTTTGTAATGAGAATTTATTATGCTTATGTTTAACCGTTTCAATGTGGTAGTGTTCACTGGCTGACCTGAGAGGGAGAGAGAGAAAGATATACACTGTTATCTTTACTCTTTTTTTTTCCGCCTTTTGGTTTCTCTTCCCTCCCATTCTTTTCTCTCTCTCTCTCCCTCTTTCTTTTCTTTTTCTTCCCTCCCTGGATCTCTGACCTAATTGTCTGATCACCACCACCATCACCACCATCTTCTTCTCTCTCTTTCTCAATCTAGTTGAGATTTGTGTGTCTCAATCTCAGTCTTAGTATATCTCATCTTGTTCCATATATATAGATCTATATATTTTATACATACAAATAGTACTAGCTAGTGGTCATCATCTAATCTGCAAGGAGGACCATTTGTAGCAAAGTTGTGTGTGTAAGCTCTATCTTTCTCTATCTTTGTAGATAAAGAGAAGTGGAAGTGAGAGATCATAAAAGAGGCAGATAATAGCTTGGAGAGGAAAATTGAGAAGATGACTCCAGCTAATTTGTCAGCACAGTTTGGAGACACCACTTACACCAAAGTGTTTGTTGGAGGATTAGCTTGGGAGACCCAGTAGGAGACCATGAAGAAATACTTTGAACAGTTTGGTGAGATCTTGGAGGCTGTTGTCATCACTGATAAGACCACTGGAAGATCCAAAGGCTATGGCTTTGTATGCACATGCCCTTCTTCATTTCTTTTCTCTTCTTCTTGATATCTTGGTCTTTTGAGTAGCCTCTAAATCTTCTGTGTGGCCTCATCCTCCAAATCTCAGATTCTTCAATGTGCCCTCACCCTCACTTTGTGCAACTAAGCTTTGATCCTCATCAATTTTTATTTTGTAAATTAAAAATTGGTATTTTTGTATTTCTTATGTCTGTGTCTGGAGTTCTATGTGGACAGAAACTATTTCCAAGTTGGGAAACAAAGGTCTATATATTTTAATTATATGTGAGCTAATTTACAATACAACTACTACGACATTTGTTAATTACAAGTTTTATTGACTATTCAGAACTTGTATGTAAGATTCAGGGTTCTTTGCTCAAGATGATACATAATCTTTCTACCTCTGTTTGTCAATTTTAGTTTGTAAGGAGTATTGGATGTGCCTTAAAGCATAGAAAACTTAGGTAATGTGTAGTTCATTGTATATTTATTTGACATTGCTGAATGTTTATTTCCCTCATCTGCATCCCGCAATAATTAAAACTGCTTATTTCTAACATGTTTGTTGCCCTCATCCACATTTTCTTTTTCTCTCTACAGTACACTTGGTCAGGGACTTCAAACCAGCACCTATCCTGGAGAGTCTATATTCTCCATAGCACTAGCCATATTTGGGCTCATCCTCTTTGCTTTATTGATTGGAAACATGCAGGTAAAACTAGAACTATAATACTCGCTCTTTCAGTAAATCATTGTCACTTTATTGTTTTGACATTAATAGAGTTTAGTCAAGGTGATGTGTGATAAATATGTGGTATCATTAAGTTGTGACATAAGCCCTTTCATACTTCAAGGATCTGGTTTCCTGCCTGCAGATGGATCTTACATTTAAAAAATCCAAAATTTTTATATCTTTTATGGTTCTGCTGTTAAATATTGGTATATTTCAAGATTTTTTATTTTATTTTATTTTTTTCCGATCATCTCGACTGTTCTTTCAATCTCCATTAATGAGCATTGACCAACAGATGTAGATGGTGTTAGCGAAGCCATCAGCTAACATTTCTGTCACTCCAGATTTTTCTCCTTTTTTTTGAACTTCTTCAGTGGCCTTGTGTCTACATTCCAACCTTTTCTTTCTGCTTACTTCTTTTTCTTTGTTGCGGAGAGGTCCTCCTTAGCTTCCTATATTATCTTTGTTTCCAACCGAAGGCTATTTTCTGTAGTTTTGATTTCTTCAATTGAAAAATGGGTATTGTTAAGGTGAAATATTTTCTGAATGCTTTAAATTGTGACTTTAGTTAACAATGTATCATTAATGATAATTTTTTGTTTATTTCTTACCATGGAGGAAAATAAACTTTAGTAACTTAAGCAGAATAACAGTGTTAGTGGCTTCATGCTTCGATTCTGATTGTTGTCTATTGTTACAGACGTATCTTCAATCTCTTACAATTCGACTCGAGGAGATGAGAATCAAAAGACGTGATTCAGAGCAGTGGATGCATCATCGCTTGCTCCCACAAGATCTCAGGGAACGTGTAAGACGCTATGATCAGTACAAGTGGTTGGAAACACGTGGAGTGGACGAACATAACATAGTTCAGAGTCTACCCAAGGATCTTAGAAGGGACATCAAACGACATCTCTGTCTGGCTTTGGTGAAGAGGGTAATTTCATTTTTCCTCTACTGTGTTTGTTTCTGATACTTACAACTATTTGCATCTATAATAGCAATGGTTGGATTGATTAATTAATTGGTATGTCCTGCCATGGTCTTCCGTATATTTTTTGCATTGTAATATCCACTTTGCACTGAGCATATATCCACCCAGTTTTCCACGCAGATATAAATGGTGTACACATTCTTATAAATCTAAAAAATGTTCAGGATTTTCAAATTTCTCAAATGATAGAGGAACATAAGAAAATTAAAAAAAATAATAATTACCTTGCTCATTTATGTGCTGAATTTTTCTAATTTTTGCATAGTTGGAAGTAGTTGGAATAAGGCTACAATAAGTTTATGTCCTGTTCCATTTGTTTCTTATAAATAGGGATGTAAGAAAAATCGAAAAATCGACTAAACTGATTGAACCAATTCGAACCAGTCATTGTTGGTTGGTATTTTAATATGAATTGGTCTGTTCGATTTTGAAAATTATTTTTTTCCGATTTTCGGTTCGGTACCAGTTTTTACATATTGTACACCAATTTTCACCGAAACCGACCGTAGATGTTTACATATAATAAAATTATTGTTTTAAGTTTTGGTTTTATTTTGATGTTAAGACTTTGGTTCTTAAATTATATTTTATTTCTAATTCTAATTCAGTAAAAGCTTCAAGCAATAGTATTTATTAATTTTTTTTGTTTGTATTTTTGTGAATAGTTGGATTGGATATGGTTAAAATTATGTACAAATGGCTAATTTAATATTTTTATATAAATTATTTGTTATACTATAAATTTAAGAAACGACTCATTTTGAAAGTACTTAAACCGATTAAACCACAGTGAGTCGAACCGTTTGAATCAGTGCGGTTTGGTAAAAAATTTGGTTTGTATCGGTTTTCAATATAATAAAACCGACATTATTGGTTCAGTGTAAAATTTCACCTAAATACCGACCGCCCTGAACTGATTGCATCCCTACTTATAAATACTTGGTGTTTGCCATTATGCTGAGGAAATGTGACATGACAGGAAAAAAATTGAATTGCAAAAATGTGGACAATCCATTCTATTGGATTCATTATGGGTTTTCGTCATTTTCTGCTTAAATTCATGGAAATAACTAGAGAATAAGCTTAATATCTCGTGTGGCGCTTGCCAAGTCTCTTACTTTGTCCTATAAATTTAGAGTTCTGCTAATAACAGCCTTAAGAAGGGTTCTACTAATGACACCTTAAGAGACACAAAAATGTCAAAATAGTTATAATCCAATACACTTTGTACATGTCCCAAAATAGTTTTACATATTTTTACACATTTCAATACATTTTTTACACATTTTCTGACACTAATAACCCTAGGACTGTTTTTAGCATTTTCGTTTTTTGAAATTGTAGAACAATAGCTATGATCTAACAATTTTGCTACAATCACACCCATTTGCGAGATTGATTTGGTACTATGGTAGTTCCTTTATTATGTCAATCAATCAATGTTGTAGGTTCCTCTATTTGAGAACATGGATGAAAGGTTGCTCGATGCCATTTGTGAGCGACTAAAGCCATGTTTATACACAGAGCACACCTATATAGTTCGAGAAGGAGATCCAGTTGATGAGATGCTTTTCATCATACGTGGTCGCCTAGAGAGTGTAACCACTGATGGTGGAAGAAGTGGATTTTTCAACCGAAGTTTGTTGAAAGAAGGCGATTTCTGTGGAGAGGAGCTTCTGACCTGGGCACTGGACCCCAAATCTGGTTCTAACTTACCAACTTCGACTCGAACAGTAAAGGCTTTGAACGAGGTGGAGGCATTTGCACTAATAGCCGATGAGTTGAAATTTGTGGCCGGTCAGTTCAGGCGGCTTCACAGTAGACAAGTTCAGCACACGTTCCGTTTTTACTCGCAGCAGTGGAGGACATGGGCCGCTTGCTTTATCCAAGTATGGTGGCGGCGGTATTCAAAGAGGAAAATTATGGAACTTCGCCGGAAGGAGGAAGAAGAGGAACTTCACAGGAATGCTGGTGGAGGAGGTTCATATAGCCTTGGTGCTACCTTGTTGGCTTCTAGATTTGCGGCGAATGCGCTTCGTGGGGTCCACAGGAATCGGATTCTTAAGAGTGCAAGGGAGCTGGTGAAATTACAGAAGCCTCCGGAGCCTGATTTCACTGCTGATGATGCCTGATTAATTCTGTATCTGAATTTGATGATGCTTACTGTTATTGTTATCCTGATTTCTACTATATGCTTGAAGAAGGGCAAAGAAAAATGTACACCATACACTAGTATGTATCATGGTTAAGGTTTGTCAAAAAAATGAATTTGTATAATTATAATTTATATATTATGCTCGTATTTCTACTTCATTTTTCATTGTACATTGTACAACATCAACTGGATGTTAAGGTATGTTTATATTCATTTTACTCACAAGTCCTGAGTAAATTTTAGGAAAAATTACTCAACAGTGGATTTCAGAAAAAATAATTACAAAAAAGTGATAAAAATTATAAATATTAATAATTAAAATTATAAACTTTCTCATTAGGGAAGTGATTGAGACCCCTTCAATCACCACCCCCACCACCCCCCCACACACATGTGGCGGGTGGTGATTGGAGGAGAAGGAAAAAAAGAAAAAGAAAAAAAGAAAAACTGGCCAATCAGAGAGAGAGGGGGTCAAAGGGGGTGCCTCGTTGAGGGGGTCCAACTCATTTTCCTTCTCATTAACAGTGCTCTATTCACATAATTTCTTCTCCAAATGAGGTGGCAACCAATTGGAGTGTGGGTTAATTTTTGAAATTTTGCTTGTCACTTCATTTGAAGGGATTGTGTGGAAGAAATATTTTTTTTTCTCCTTAGTTGTAATTATTTTTAAAGATTTATGAATTTTTTTGGGAACTTTTTGATGTGTTTAGGGTTTGTAAAATAATCATTTGGTATTGGTTATAGTAATGATGGTTATGGTAATGGTATTGGTAAATTTATCTAAGTAATAAATTATTAGGACATTTTGACTTTATTTGTGAGTCTTGATTTTTTAATTTATTGTGTACGTTTATATTGAATTATGATGTGTTAGTTGAATTATATTTTAAAAAAATAAATTACACTAGCCTCTCTTGAAATTTAGAAAAAATATAATAAATCCTATAATTTTAACATAATTCACATAACACTTAATTTTATTTTCATCAATAATTCATTAATTATTATGAAGAAAAATAATAGTCATAACTTTTATATTAAAATATTATATTTTTTTCTTTGTTATTCTTGTATTTTCACATTACCTTTTGATCGCTTCAGGTTTGCTACAGAAGATATCAATGTAATTATATTAAAACGGTAAAATTTATTATATATTATATTTTTTTTTACAAATTTCAAGAGAAGTGAATACAATTTACCTTTTTTAAAAAACTATTTTTACAGTAATAAAGTTGAATAAAACTTTCTGATAAATAAATCCGATACACAAGACTGACTCTTCTCGTTTATTTTAGTTATCTAGCCACACCAAATAAAATTTGATAGACATGAAATCGAACCAATTGACCTTTTTTTCTTTCTTTCTTTTTTATTTCATTTTTTTTCTGACTTCACAAGAATCTGTCGATATTTCAAATTAAATCTTGAAAATAACATTTCAATGGAAATTTCATAAAATCTCCATTTGATGGAAAAATTTATAGATTTATTTTTTTAATATTGCAAGGTTTTTCACTAATATGCAATTATGTTCCCTAAATTCCACTGAAGTGATATTTTCTCTTAAATCTTCTTGTTCCCATAGGTCGATACTTGTAGATAAGCTCAATACTTGTAGATAAAAGTACATGGATCATACAAGAACACATCAAGGAATAATACAAACCAAAAAATAAATGATAATACAAAAATTCCTTCATTTCTAAAATAGGCAAGAGTCACAGAGGACCGGTATCGCTTGAGAATCCTCTCAAAATGTCTCAATACAGAACAGTGAAGCAAAAAGATAAAGAAAAGAGAACTAGTACTTCAAAGAACCTGTATCAAGAAGGTTAAAAAGAAAAACAATTTCTATGATTTTTAAGATTTAAAAACTGAAAATTCCACAAGTAACTTGGAAGAAGAATATATGGTTCCATGTGGTTTTCGTGTTGCAATCATCGCTTCAATCAATCTTGACCGATGAGTAGATGAGCCTTGTGAACCAGAAACATGCATAGAAACCAATCGTACCTGTAAGCACGAAGAATGCGTAGGAGACAATCAACATGTAACCGAAGTACAAGACGCCCGATACCGGCTTTGTAATCTCGAGCTTTGTGAAGAAATAGAAAGCCGAATATAGGAACAGGTATAGCGCTGACGATCCTGAAGTCAGGTATGATCTCCACCACCAAAGGTAGTCCTCGCTGCATAGTTGGAAGTAGCAGAGCACGATAGTGATCTCAGCACAAGTGACAATTAGGATGATGAAGACAATGAAGAGGAACCCAAAAATGTAGTAGAATTGCTGCAACCAGATCGATGTGAGGATGAAAAAGAGCTCGATAAATACAGCTCCAAATGGAAGTATGCCCCGATGAGGATAGAGAAAACTGGGTTCATGTACCAGGCCTGTTCAGGTATTTGCCTTGGGATTTTGTTAGTTTTCACAGGATCTTCCATTGCTGGTTTCTTAAACCCGACATAACTACCCACGAATACGAGTGGGACAGAGATACCAAACCATAGAACGACCAGAGCAAACATGGTTCCAAATGGGACTGCCCCGGAAGATTTCTCTCCCCAAATCAAAGCGTTCAAGACGAAGAATATGGCAAAGACAGATGCGGGGAACATGAAAGCTGTTCGCAGGGTGATTTTCTTCCATTCTGTTCCTTTAAACATCTTGTAGAGGCGGGCAGAAGCGTATCCAGCAAAAAGGCCCATGAAGACCCACAGAAGAAGCATGGCCGTCATCAACCCACCTCTATTTGAAGGAGATAGAAACCCGAGGACAGCAAACATCATAGTGACAAGTATCATCCCGAAAAATTGAACACCTGTCCCAACATAAACACATAGAAGATCAGAGTTCTCAGGGGGTCTGAAAACATCCCCGTGAACCAGTTTCCATCCTGTCTCTTCTTGGGCTTCTTCCTGGGTCTCCAACTGGTTGTACTTCGAGATATCACGGTACAGTGTCCTCAGCATTATCATAGCCACCATGCCCGAAAGGAAAAGAACAATCATCAACGAATTGACAATTGAAAACCAGTGAATTTGATCATCAGCCATCAGAAGATAGGTATCCCATCGATATGCCCACTTCACGTCACTTTCCTGCATAGTAGAAGACCAGGCAAAACAAGTATAATAACAAAACTCATCAGAATACCAACTCAAAACATTAATAGCAAGGTTTTGAATTCTTTATTATGAATATGAGATGAAGGAGCTTACTTGAAACTCAACATCATATGTGAAAATAATTTCCTTCTTATTGTCAACCTCTTGAGGAGATTCTGAGTTGGTAATTGTGCGCTTTGCATGGGGGTCACATGTTGTTAAACGAGTCTTGTCACTCCATTGGCCTTCATATTCATGCTTAGCACTGGTGGCACCAAAATGATCCAACATTAGAAGCAATCACTAGAGATATTAGCACCAACAAAGTTAACACTAATAGAAGGGAACTATGATGTATAACCTGAATGGCTTGACTTCAAAACCTACGATCCTTGCAGTCTCTGTTTGTGGGTCCTTGTGAAACTTCACCGTGAATGTCAAGTGGTTATGGATAAAGTACTTTTCCTCCTTGCTCTGAAAATAATAATGTTAAAATAAATTATCATCTTAGACATTATTCAGAGTACAAAATTTGAAGAAAATTGTGGGCAAATGTAATTGTTGGTTTGCTACTTACTCCAGCATATTGTCCTTTGATACCAACATGATAGCCATGTTGATACACAATGGATGATTCCTGATCCAGCCTTCGAATGGGAACAACCAGAGGAAGATTATCCAAAATCCTACAAAATGCAACACGAATGAGAAACAAATTTCAGCAATAACTACAAAATTCAAAAGCAATTTAATTCATATTTAACATTTGCTCAGAAGGAGCCTCACATGTTCACCCGATATTCATCATCTATCTTTTCCTTAAATTCCTTTGCAGTTTTGGCATTAAGTACTACCCGACAAACAACTTTGCACATTTGAGGTTCTCGCATTTTAAACTGCAATATACAACTTCGGTAAGAACTTCAACAACACATACTAAATAGGCGCGCGCGCGCACACAAAAAAAAAAAAAACTATCTGAGAATTGCAGCTAACCACAAAAGGAGAGTTCTCAATGCGATCACCGCGGAGAACTTCACCCAGATTTTCGGCACTGTCAACAATTTTTTCTGGCTTGCAGTAAGGAAGGGAATAGAAGGAATAAGGAAGCTGCGTCTTCGTAGAAGTCACTTTGTTCACTTTCACCTTCAAAGGATCCCCCTGTAACAAATAGACATAAAACTTAATATTGTCTTTGACAAAGGCTATTATAAAAGCTGTCAAAAGACTTGGGACATCATAATATCTTAATTGGCAATTAATACCTCATGAAACCTAAATAGCATGCAAGATCTATATGGTACTGGTTTATGCATCCAGAAAACCCATCATTGATGTCACTAAACAAAAAAACCTGCATACTAAGGGGGTGTTTGGGAACCTAAGTTTGAGGCTAAAATATCCTCAAAAACAAAAAAAGCCAAATAGCCCCTAAACTAATGATTTATATTTGAAAAAAAAAAAAAAAGAGAGAGCAGAAAGTAGCTCGGCAGCGGGGCTGTCACATTGACAGGTTGTCCCATTGTTGGTAAATGACGATTTTGCCCCTTTAGACTAATTTTGAAAAAAGTGAGGTTGGGGACAAAATTGTCATTTCAGCCTCAAACATCATTTCAAATATATTTTTTAATACAACAACTCAAATAAAAATCTATCATATCTTCCCAAACACAAACTAAAATAGCCTACTAAAAAAGCCAAAAAACCTAAAAAATAGCCACTTCCCAAATGCCCACTAAGAAGCTCAGACACTTCCAAGAAGGTGTTGATTCATGAGACACTCCACGACATGCATCCAAACCAATGATTTCAAAATTGGACCGGACCGGCCGATTCAACCAGTTGACCGTTTTAAGTTCCGGTCCAGATACACCCATAAACCCGTTCTAGTTTGAAAACCGGCCTTTTTTCATTAAATTGGCGAAACCCGCTGTTCACCTTGTTAAATAATAGTAGAAATATTTTATTTATTGTATTCCATTCATTTTCTTTCATATATTACTATAATTAACACTTTTACAAATAATATTAATATAAAAATAAATGTTTAAACTTATATATTTGGTAAGCATATTAAAATAAATATAATTTACATTTTATTTTTATTTATTTAATTATAATTTTTAATATATTTATTAAGTAATTATGATGTCATGGTTTGATTTGGTTCGATCCAATGGTTGAACTAGTAACCCATCTCTGCCCAATCCCATTTCCACTCAATGGTCCAATTTTTAAAACATTAACTAGACACATTTCGGACACTTGGAAGACGCATGTATCCATCACGTAGACACATAAAAAAAGTGATACTGTGCAAAAAAATTGAGTGGGCCCCACACAAATCACTCTTCCTTTACAGAAATTTTATTTATATATATATATAATAAATTTATAAAATAAAAAATAATAAATAAAATAAAAGAGACGAAAGAGTAAGAATTGGGGTTCTTTGAATGTAAAATGGTTGATCACAATCTTCTTAACTTTTTGATCATATAGATACAAGAAAGGGGGGAAACAAAAGAAAAAAAATAAAAAAGAACACCATACATCATATATATCAAAAAGGAAAATAAATTATAGAGTAACCACCCAAGCCACTGAATTTTTTATTTTATTTATCAGCAAGCCACTAAGATAGCTGCAGTATTTATTATTATTATTATTATTATTTGACAACTACCGAGATAGCTTAAGTACCATGAATCCCAGAAATCATAACTAAATTTCAGTCCACACACCTTCCATGTCTAAGGTTAAATGCATCAAAATTTCGGGAATATTACTATCTTCTTCTTTCTTCTTCTTTTTTTTTTTTTTTTTGGATAAATTCCCGGAATATTGGTATCTTTAGTAATCTCTTCAGAGATGTGGTTCCAATTAGCCAAAATTTGGCATGATAGCACAGCTTATTTCCATAGTTAAGGGACAGAGTTAGCTTCCTAACAGCAACAAGCCTCAGCTAGTACATACATGATTACCACAAAGCACATTTGCCAGACTTTTCACCATATGATCCAACATTTAGAACCCATATTCAAACATGTTTAAGTGCAAATTTTTTCAAATCAATCACCCATATTGAATTCTTAGATATGCTAGACAAGAGACGTTTCTTTTTTATAATCAGGTATCCGAGCCAGCTTGCGAGCAACTCAACTAATCCTGGGCCATGAAATTAACGACAAGCAAACCTCCAAGTCGCCCCTTAGAGTGACTCAAAACATTGGATCTTATCTCAAATCTTTACCATTCAACCAATCTTGATCAAAAAACTATATTATTATTATTATTATTAATTTATTCCACTCTACCTAGCAATAGATATGCCTTACATATATTAATATCTATTTAATATAAAAAAAAAAAACATAAAAACTAAAATACAAATATATAGACAGACACTAATCTTAATAATAAGCAATTAAACAAGTAGAGAAAAACACACACACACACACACACAAATCCATCAATTTCAGAGCTACAACAATCAGTGATCGAATCGATCTCCATGCACCGAACAGAAAAAAAATAAAAAATAATTCAAATTTTCACAAAATCAAGTCAAGATCGATTCTCGTCAGATCCAAAAGGCCACAAACTGAGACAGATCTGAGACCGAGAAGGCTAACTGTTGATTCAAACCACATAATCAAGCAGATCTAACAATAAATCCACACAAACACTAACATAACATAATTGATTACCTTCTGGAAATCTTGGGGAGCGACACCGGGGAGATAAAAGGAGTGGGCATGGATGAAGAAAAGAAGAGAAACGGAGATCCATAGATGTAATGATAGAGGAGGTCTTCGAATCACCATTATCGCATTTACCAGAACCAGAGAAGAGAATCAAACAAATTGGCGAAGATCTAGATCCAGTTACCTTCGCTATCTCTCTCTAACTTCTCTCTCTCTCTCTCTCTCTCTCTCTCTCTATATGTGTGTGTATGTATATATTGTGTTCTCTCTGTCTCTGTAGCGAGAACGACGAGAGAGAAGCTGTTTGAAAGTTCGTATCAGCCGTTGGATCTTTTTTTGGTGATTTACGGTTGAGATTAGATCAGGAATTTTGAATAATAGTTTCAAAGCATTTTCCTCAGAAGAAAATTAGTACTAAGAATGGAAAATGATTTTCCAGGAAATATACTACTTTATAATTGCACTTGCACCCCTTCTTGTTGTTTGAATATATAGTTTGCTCCACTTTGGTTCTTGGATTCACATTTTAGCCCCATTTGTAAGGATGGCAAAATTTTCCAATCTGATTGTATTTCTTCTAACTCAATTTTAATATAAATGATTTGAGAGAATATTGATTAGGTAAGATAAAATATAGTGATAAGTAGAATAAAATTGTGAAATTTATTATATCATTAAAATACTGAAGTTTAAAAGTAAACAAATCACGCACAGAATTCAACAATCCACTCCGTTGCCATCAATCAATTATGGATGTATTACATTTGCCTTGGGATTAATTAGAAATTTAAATATTTTAAATTCAACTTAATTCATATGCGATTTACAAGTCATTGCATGTATTTAAAATTGGAAAATTACGAGTTTAACAAAAAAAAAAAAAAAAAGTTATATTAGTGATAAATTTTACAAAAAAAATAATGAGTAAAATCTTAAATTTTTTTTATGAACATTTACTTTTTTTAAAAAAAATCACATAATTGTAACTTTTCTTTTAAAATTTATATTGCTGTGGGTATGAGTTCAAACTCCAATGTAGAGGTTCCTTAAAATAAATAAATAAATTACATCAAAGCTTCTCAATTATTAATGATTCTACTCATCTTTAAACTCATATATTTTTATCCTTCAACTACAAAAATGCATTATTTTCACCTCTTAAAAAGAATACCATTTGTACTGATTTTATAGTTGGGAGTCAAAGTATATAAATTCATAAATAAGGAGCGATAAACTAATATTCGCTAATAATTAAAGTAATCTCGGTGTAATTAACCAAGAAAAATAATATAAAATGATTGGGTTTTACAATTTCAATAATGTTAAGAATACAAAAATCAAGTATAAAATCGGCCACAAAGGTATATAGATGGATACTTTAAAACTTGTTGGTGAAACCTACTTTTGCAAGATCTTATCTATTTATTTATCTTTTGTGTCTAATTTTGTGTTTAGATTATGAATTCTTAGACTTATTGTTAAAATTTTGGAGAAAGTATAATTATATTGTGAAGAAAAGCTATAAAAATAACTTCAAGCCTAAGTTATATATTTAATCTCACATGATTTGGGTCGCATACCCGTTGTGAACAAGTAGAGTAAAAAATGCGTGTATGTAATAGAACTGGACTAAAATTTTAAGATTTAAATACAATCTAATTATTTGTTTAATATTGTATTCGTTTTTTGTTTTTAGTTTTCAAAAATTATAGTTTGTAAACTTTTTTTTTTTTTTTGTTTTTTTATAGCAATTCACATTTTAGGAAATAATAAAAAGTTTTTTTTTAATTTTAAAAATTGTTTTTGCACTGAAATGGAAATTATATAAGTGTTTCAACCTTTTTTTTAATTTTGAATAACAATAATAATGATAATATTAAAAAAATTAAATATACATATAGATACGGATATAGGAAAGAAATTGAGATCTAAAATCTCAAAAACAAGTATTGATTAATTCTTTTCATGATAGATTGCAATTGCTTTTTTGCAATTTTCATCCCTACGCAAAGGTTGGTCCCAAATGGGAATAGCGGCTTGCTTCATAAATAATAGTATATTATTTGTGCTAATGAAAATGTGGACCACCTACTACCTAGTCAAGCCCTATCAATTTTTCTCACAAGGAAAGGGCTATACAACTATATATTTGTCAAAATAGATCTTCCAGAAATGTTTTGACTTGTAATGACAACAAAGCTGACATATTTATTTTTATTTTTTTGATTGCAAAAAGGCAACATATATTGATGATGTTGTTGGGTCTATGTGAATTTATCATGAAACCTATATTTATGATCTAAGATAGCATTTGATATACTTTTCTAAATATGATTTAAGAATAGAGTTATATTTTATGTTTGTAAGTTTTGAAATTATATAATTTGAGTGTGAAAAATTTATTTGGTAAAAAAATTTTGAATTGAGTAAGAAATTTTTGATACGACATATGATATTTGATACAAAAATTTACAACTCATAACCAAACACACAACTTAAAATTCTATTCAAAACTCATAAAAATTTTCAAAAAATTCCAATTTTTTTCAAAATATAAAAAATAACAGGTGCTAATTGTAAATAAAAAAAATAGCACTGTTCCGATCAACCGACCGGATGTCTAGGAGGACGACCGGTTAGTCCAAATTTTTCCGTCTTGGAAAGAGTTTTCAAAAATAGGTGCGGAATTAATTTTTGAAAACTCTAAATAAATAAGACACTCAAAACAAGGGATGGAAATATGTTTAGAGAACATAACCAAATACAACCTAAATTGTTTATATCAAATAACTCGTTAAGAAGATCATCATTGTAAAAAATTAAATTAATCAGAATACTACTGTAGATGCATTATTAGATTGTTTTGTCTTTCAAATAATAAATGGTAATAAAAATTATTTTTGTTGTTTATTTATTTATTTTTTTTATGATAAATGTGATCTAAGTATATGGTTATAATTGTCTAAATAATCTAATTTTTTGTAAAAATCATCTTCTCAGCAAGTTTTTCAATATGAATATTTTAAATTATTAAAATAGATCCCGCGATGATAAATTTTTCGATAGGAATATTTTAAATTATTAAAATAAATTCCGCGATGAGACTACAAAAATCCAACAACACCTCTAATTAATTTTCCAAACTGAGGGAAAGTGAATCCCATCTCTCTCCCTACCCCCACATTTATACAACTTGCCCAACACAACATTATCTATAAAAAAATAAAATAAAATAAAAAAGTACAACCTTTTGCATTCAATAATTTGATTCAAGCACCTTAATAATCAAGAACACGGAAAACATTACACTAACAAAACTACACCCCAATTTTTTTTAATGCTTTGTAAGTTATTTAGTTATTTATTGGCATTTGATAAAATGTTAACGGACTATTAAATTAACATAACTAATGTTTAATGCTTCTTTATAAATTTGAACCTCAAATTTTCTACACGTCTACAGGTATAACTACTTGAACTTCAGTTCTTATGTAATGCTTAATAACTCATGTCACCTATAGATGGTTAAGGTAATTGATTAAAAACTGATTTTTTAATTTTATTTAGTTTTTTTGAAAAAAATGTATAAAAAATTAAAGTGGTGACATGATCAAAAATAAATTAAAAGTTAACTTTTGACTTTTAATCAAATTTCTAAATTGATTATATGGGTAAATTGTACTATTCACCCTCCAATTTTATTAAAATTTCAATTTTATCCCTTATCATCTAATTGCAACAGTTTAACAATCAAATTTTAGTTCATTTCAACGCGATCCTTCCACCATTTAGATTTAAGTAAAAGCGAAATTTGTGTGATAATTGTAGTTTGCCTTTATAAATTTTTTAATGTTTTTAAAAGGCACATGGCTCTTATTAGTGAACAGTTAATTTGGTAAAAAAGTTTAGTAAAAAAGTTTAAATGGTATGTACCGAGATGAGATGACTATAATAAAATATAGATTAAAAAATGAAGAAAAAAAAAATCTACCATTTAGATCTATTTATTGATT
This sequence comes from Camellia japonica, assembly GCA_030407325.1. NCBI lineage: Eukaryota > Viridiplantae > Streptophyta > Magnoliopsida > Ericales > Theaceae > Camellia > Camellia japonica. The sequence continues at coordinate 191,652,516 of JAPPVO010000019.1, forward strand.
TAATAATGTGTAAGTGATTCGATCGATTGATAATTAGAGAAAATATGAGAGAGAGTATTATCTTTAATATCCTAATTGATTGTCGCATTACTAGATTTGAAAATTTGGTCTAATTTTTAGTCTTAAATAGCCATGCTTAAGAATAAAAATAAAATTCATATAAAAATTAGAAGATAAAAGTATGAGTAGTGCTACATGTACCAATTAATGTATAATTAATGTACTAATGTTAATTATGACATTATTATTGACTCTACTCATTAATCATATTATAAATACCAAAAATTTCTTAAATTATATTACATCATCAATTGATACACTAATTAATATATTAATTAATATATATAACATTATTTTAAAAAGACTACAATGTTTGGTGAACCCAATGCAATAAAGTTGTCAACTGTTTAAACTTAAAGTTGAGATTTATCCTTTTAAGATGGGGGATGGAGTGTCCTGGTCATCTGGTTTCCAAATCCCCATCAATTTATAAATGAAAAAGGAAAAGAAGAGAGATCATTAAATTAATACCTATCAATAGATAAGATCAACTACGGATTGTTTAATAATTTCCAACATTAGAACTTGCTTTTTTTCCTTTTATTATGTCTCCGTAATATTCATTTTACTTTTGTTGCTTAGATTCCAAATTAATATACTACTTAAACCAATTAGGGTAAATTGCATTGATATCTCATCAGATTTGGAAAAAAATACAAATATCATATAGGTTTTAATATAATCATACTAATCTCTTTTTTAGTTAAGTTAAATGAACCGAAACTAATGTAAATGGTATGAAAATACAATGATAAGCCATGAATAATATATATAACAATGTAAAATAAATAAAATATTATTTTTATTCAAATAACTAATAAATTATTGATGAAAGGGAAGGATTATGCAAATTGAAACCTTAAACTTAATGTAATTATGTCAAAATGGTGATATTTGAAGTATTTACTTTGAACTTTATGAGAAGTCAGTGTAATTATCCAACAATTTAAGTATAAAAAAAAAAAAAACCTAAAGATATGTTTGGTTTGTTATAGTTTAAATATAAAGATTATATAAACTAATGAATTATACCAAATGATGTAACATGTATATAATAAAGAAACTTTGAAATATGAAACATTTTAATATTGTGATAAGATAAGTCCCACATCAATTAATAACAAAAGCTTATAAGATTTATTAGTTTGTAGGACTATTTAATAATTGTCCAAAATTATTTTATAATTCATATTTCCTTTTTTTTTTTGTCAATGTTGGACTTGTCAGTGTTGTCGATTGTTGTTGGTAATAAAATAATTAGAAAACTCAATTTCTGATTTTTTTCTCCCTCTTTTGGTTCAATGTGAATTCCTATACAGATGATATAATTATTCTTGTTTTTGAGTGACAACCAATGTTAGCATTCACATCATGATCCTAATCGATGTAAACATTTACATTATTTGTTGTGGATTTTTTATTGTCATGTGTTATTATTTTATAGTAAGTCCCATGTTTCTCCCCGATGTCAATGTTGAACTTGTTGATTATTGATGGTAATAAAATAATTGGAACCCCTAATTTTTGATTTTTTTCTCTCATCTTTTGGGTCATAGATGATGAGCAAGGCCTTGTTTGGAAACTGTCTGTTTTAGTTTAAAAGTTAAAAAGTTACTAAAAAAAATTAAAAAATCTATAACCTATACAAAAAAGTCAAAGATTCCCTTCTCTTTTTACTTTTTACACATCTTTTTATTAAAAATTAAAAAGTCATTCTAAGTATTTAAATTTTTTTATCTCATATTTTAATCAAAAAATTAAAAAATTACTAAAATAATTTATTCTTAAACAAGGCTTAAGAACCCATATAAACCCCTTCCTGTTTAGGGGAGTTATTCTACTAGCACAGAAAATAGTTAAAAGCTACTTTTTTTTAACTTCTTTTAATTTTTTTTTATGAGAGACGATACTGGGTTAAAGTTAGGGGGATGTACCAATAAATCTCAAATTAATAACTTATACACTGTCTAGTCTTAAAAGTTTTCTTATAGACTGAAAGGTCCCATTACAATGTTTCAAACATCAGATTAATGTTTCAAACATTAGATTTCGAATATCAGATTAATGTTTTGAACATTAGATTGATGTGCAAATGGGACTAAATGGAGCATAAGAAAACTTTTAGGACTAAGTGGTTCAACTTTTCAGAAACTAGGACTTATGCACCAATAAATCCCAAATTAATAACTTATACACTGTTTAATCCTAAAAGTTTTCTTATAGACTGAAAGGTTCCATTACAATGTTTCAAACATCATATTAATATTTCGAACATTAGATTTCAAACATCTAATGTTCATCAGATTTTAATAATGTTTGAAATTATAGGATGAATGTTTCAAACATTAGATTTCACACATTTAATGTTCATCAGATTTCAATAAATTTTGAAATTATAGAATAAAACATCAGATTCATTTACATCATGAACATCATGATGATGTATAAATAAAACTAAATGGAGCATAAGAAAATTTTTAAGATTAAATGATTCAACTTTTCAGAAACTAAGATTTATAAGTAAATTTTTCACTTTTAATTTATTTCACAAAATGAAGAAATGAGCCGGAGCACCTAATAGGCCGCAGACGCTAGCCAAGGGCAAAGAAGACGTCCCTTGAGTTTCTTAGGCCTAGTTTGGCGTGTCCAAAAAAAGTCAAAAAATTAAAAAATTATTTAAAAAATTAAAAAGTTATCATTATTCATTAAAAAAATATTAAAAAAATAATTTTACATACAAAATTAATTGATAGATCTGACCCCATCAGATCTGTGGCTGCCTTTTTGTAAGAAAAATTGCACAATTAGGATGCAATTTTAATACACTGTTGTTCTACCCGTAGGGGGCCATCACGGGTCCCTTGTTGATAATCTGAACCGTTCAATGTGTAGAACTCGTCGAGTACTATATGTTTATTAAAAATCACATTGATCGGATATCGTTAACTATATGATCAAATCAGTTTTGTATAAAAAATAGATGATGTTATAGTTAACGGTTGAAACAAAACTAATCTGATCAGATAGCTATCGATATCCGATCAATGTGAATTTTTTATAAGCATATATTACTCGACGAGTTCTATACATTGAACAGTTCAGATTATCAAAATAGGACACGTGATGGCCCCCACGGGTCAAATAACACCATCAGTGCAATACCCAAAAAGTAGCCAATCATTTCTTAGCATCAATTCACCTGTCCAGAAAGTACGGTTGCACAACTCCCACTACTAATTTTCTCCTACACACTAATTTATACAATTTTTTAATACACATTTTTTCATAAAGAGTCAAAAAGTTAACCCAAACAACCATATTTTTTTCCTCAACTTTGTAATATAAAAATCAAAAAGTACACTTATTTAGGACACTCCAACAACCCTTACTCTTTTGGACAAAGTACAAGCAATTTTGCTTACTTTTTTTTTTTTTTTAATAGGTCAAAGAATTTTAAATTTTTTTTCATGTATTAGTGTAAAAATTTAAAAACTAAAAAAAAAAGAATACTAAAGAGAACAAAAATTTTCTTTAATAAACTTTTAAAAAAAAAATTATTCTGAGTAATATCATTTTTCAAACCCAATTATGTGAAAGTATATTAAAATATCTAAGGTAAATCTCTCTTTCAAATCTTTTCCAATCATCCTTCAATCATCAATCATCTTATTTACATGTCACTAGGTCTAGAAAATAAATTTAGAAAGTAAATTTGTATATCATTTTATTTTTATTTTTTTAGTTCGTGTAGTTGAATAGATTATAAAAGTCTAATGTTTTACGAAAATAGTCAACAAAAAATCAATTCCAAACAAATAAAAAATAAGAAATAAATTTGAAAAAAGTCTATTAAAGAAAATAAGGGACATGGTTGGTAGCTCGAAAGAGCTACCCCCGAATCCCCCAAATTTGCAGAAAACAGAAGAAAAAGGAGGAGGAGGAGGAGGAGGAGGAGAGGAAAGAAGAAGAAGGAGGAGGAGGAGACAAGGACTAAGGGGGCCAAATAAATCGGGGTGTGGATGCGGAGGCGGAGGCATCAGGCTGCGAGGGGCGGGGCTGCGACGACGACCTGCGACGGCGGGCGACGAGCTCTTCCCTGCGACGGCGACGAGCTCTTCCCTGCGACGAGCTGCGACCTGCCTCTCTTCTCTCCCTTTCCTTCGCTTTCTCTCTCTCTCTCCTCTCCCTCTCCCTCTGTCTCAGAGCTGCATGAAGAAGACGAAGAAAAAAAAGAATGCCCAAAACGACGTCGTTTTGGGCATTCGGGGATTAGGGGGGGAAGGAATTCGAGCTCTCAAACATTATCCAGAAAATAAATAGTAGTAATTTTCTTTATTTTTCTTACTTTTCAAATTCTTTTACATACATGAAAAAATTACCAAAAAAAAGAAAAAATGATGTGGCAATTTTGTTTACTGGATAATGTTATACGCACCAATTGGTTCACCAATGTACTAATAAATGATATGGCATAGTTTTATTGGTTTTGAGTCTTTTAATTTGTATAATGAATGGGATTCATAATTTTGAAATTGCAAGCTATAACATGTGTTGGTACACTAATTGATATACTAATTTGTACGTATAGCACCATTGTTGTTTACTTGTTTTTTTTAACGACAATGCTACGTAGCTCAAATTTTGTGGCTCAAAAGTGGCTCAAATGGCCAAAACGATATCGTTTTGAGTACAGAACAACATAAAAATGGCCAAAACGACGTCGTTTTGGCCATTTGAGCCACTTTTGAGCCACAAAATTTGAGTTAC